>JASGAU010356307.1:12102-23436 GCA_030220045.1 Australoheros facetus | reverse complement strand
GCACCATTTCAGGTTCATCTTGTCATGCCTCCTTCCAAGCATATGTTTAACCTTTTGTTTTATTGTCTGTCGAGATCATGACAAATCAACATTTCTGAGTTGTACCGGGATCATACACAAAGTAAATAACATTACTATTCAAGATCGACACCATGTTAAAAATGACTTAACACGAGACGCTGTGCCTTGAGATATTGGGTTTGTGCTTTGTGTTCTTTCCAAAATCATAAATATGTTGGGGGGAAAGAAGGGCTGAGGTTCTTTCAGTGGGAAAAAATAGCTGAATAGGATGTGAAACAACAATGTATATTTAAGATACTTCAAAGATGCCTTTCACTGAAAGGTTTTCTTGACAAGCTGAATTCCCTTGAAGAATAAATGATGAGGAATAGAGCATGGCAAAAAAAAAAAAAAAATACCATCAGCTCACTATGAACATGCATATTCAAACAGCCAGAATTGACTGCAAATCTCTTTTCATGGGGGAGAATGCGCACATTTCTCTCACATTTATTAATTCAAAAACCCTATTCATGGCAAAAGAATGTAGGTGAGCATAATTTTGTATTTTGTCAAATGTGATCAAATTAAAGTGGAAGCAGAATGAATTCCGTGTATTTATATGCTAGTTTTTCAGAAGTGGTGTCCTGGTTTTAAATCCCCAAGTCTCAAGTGGGCACATCACAAAACCAACACAGTTTGGCAGCAAGCTGGCAGTCTTTGCTCGTATGAGGCCCAGAATTTAATGAGCATGAATAATGAATACTACTCAACATGCTGGTGACTGAGTAGGCTGCCAGTTATTAGGTCAATGAAGGCCTTGTTTAGCAGGGAACACTCACTGTCTCGCTGAATGATGGACTCCCACGATCCTGCGGATACTACACACTCGAAATAACTTTTCTAATGTGGCAAATCAGTGGTTGCCAAGAGACATATCACCCCAAATTTCAACTGAATCCTTCATTAAATTTGAAACAAATTTAAATCAGACCCTGTCCTTGTTATTTTGAGCATAATAGCACAGTATTGAGAACAGTGAGTGTATTGAAACCTGAATTACTATAGCATTTTAAGTATGTAAAAACTTTGAATAAATAGGGTACTATCTACTGGCAAACTGTAGAGATGTCTACTCCACATTATTCCTTAAAACTCAGCAGACAGTTTCCAAGCTGTGCTATTTATGTGATTGTCTCACTCTGCTCATCTTTCAGGGATTAGACTATTATATCTATATTTTTTTTCACAGAAAAAACATAATTTATGTTTGGTTGAATTGTTCCCAGTAAACTGTATCTTGCACCACTTGAAAAACATAAGTCCGTCCTCTATCTGTTTCTTTAGTGATAAGTGTGTTATATGAGTTGTAAAGTACATGTTATCTAGAACAACCTGTTAAATGCCAAATTCCAATGCAGGGAGGTGCATTTTTTTTTTTTTTTGCCCTGCAGCTACAACTCCCATGCAATAGATGATATGCTACTTCTAGAGGATTTAAAGGATAAAAAGAGGAATATGAGAGGAAGAAAAAAACAGGAAAGAGTGAGAGCATCCAGCAAGAGCCATGGTATGCAGATCAAATGTTCCAAATCTGTCAATCAAAATAGCTGTCATCTCAACAACCACAGCATTGAACAATCTGATGATTAATTATTGACAGTCTTCGTCTTTGTTGCTTTCTCACACCTTATCGCTCTCTCTTTCTGTCTCTCTGTCTCTCCCTTCCTTCACTCCTTTTCCTTCACAAAGATTAGACACAGGCTCCAACATGAAAGCTGCCGACCTGTGTTTGGGTCTGTCACAAGTGATTTTGCTGCTGGTGCCGCAGCCCCTCCTTTTAACGGGATATCCTCTCTCTCTCTCTCTCTCTCTCTCTCTGNCTCTCTCTCTCTCTCTCTCGCTCTCTCTCTCTCTCACTTTCTCTTTTGCTCTTCCTGTCTTTCTTATCTTCCTACCCTCTGTTGCTATAGCACCTGCCAGGTCGCCACAGGGACCCTCATATCTCCACTCATCCTCCAGCTCAACCCCAGTGTCGATTCTATCCAACCCAGCTTCATGTCAGAGAAAAGCAGGAGTAAGACCCCTCGCTGTTTAACACTCTAGAAGTTAACCGGGGTCTCTCTCGCTCTTCTTACTTCCTCTCTTTCTTCATCCAGCAGAAAGAAACACTACATTTTCACAAAAGGAAATAAAATAACAGACACTTACAGGCAATATGCCATGTTGTATCATGTTAATAAATATTTTTAAGCCAGTTTTGATGCCATTCTGTTTAGTAACATTCCTTCAGGTTTTGAGGCCATACAGAGTAACATTAAATAACATTAGGTGAATTATCATATCCGTTAACTGTTAACTGTGTAATACTGGATATGCTTATGTTGTCAATGTTAAGATGAGTTTTGGCAATAAAGACTAATACGGCATAGTCTACTTTATAGCTAATGCTTATGTTTATGTTTATTAGATTACAGCAGTGTGCCATTATTAAGCTGAATTTGTTCTTTTACAGCTAACATTTGCTCCATCAATATAGTTAAGAATTTAGTAAGAAAACATCAGTGTACAAAGTAGCTAAAATTAATAAACTTTACACTAATAATAATAATAATAATAATGATAATAATAATAATAATTTGGGTATTAGTATTATTGGTCCTCTGTTAAAAAATGTAAATTTGTACAAGTTTGGGTTTAAAAAATTAATAATAAATAAATTATATTATTTTTATAAAGAAAAACACAACTAATTTAAACACAGCACCATTTCCATCATGAATGTGTTTCTCAAACTAGAAAAAGAAGCATATCGTCAGTGTTGGATGTTCCAAAGTCTGTTTTCTTTTCCATCATCAAGAAAAGGCTGAACTTTAATTCTCGATTACTCGTACAAGTATTTTGTAATTACATTATGTATTCTGACAATTGGAATGCAACACTTTAATTTGTATCTTAGTTTTTTGGGGGGGTTTCTACAGTGAATTATTGCTACATCAACCACTAACTGCTATCCCAGTGATAATTATGCATACTAATATATAAAAACAACTGCAAACAATTTCCTCTGAGTCATTTTAATAGTCTTTGAAAATAAAGTGGAAATCCTTATGACAAGGGAGAGCATGGTAAAACAGAACAGTACTGCTGTTTGTCAGGTAGTGAAAAAAAAAGAAAAACTCCTGTCAGATGACATCCAGTCACAAACATAGTGCTCTGGGCCCTGGCGGAACCGCAGCCCATCCAGGTATCAACCCCTTTTCCTGTCTCAGGCCATATGTTTCTACTATTTCTGTCAGTAAAATCACATTTGCAACAACCACTGCTAGTTGTTTACAGAAGTTAAAGCTCCTCTGATACATCCCTGCTTATGTTTGCATGCTTTTTGGCCCCATAGATAATACATGAGCTTGCTGTGCTTGCTTTTTTTTTTTTTCTTCGTTTTTTTTTTAACGAAGGGGAGATGCTGCCATATGCATGGAAGAATAAACGAAGACCTAAACTGACAGCACCATCTGCCAAACACAGTTGACGTCAAGAGAATGGCCCCCACTCAACATTTTGCCCGGCTCTCAGGAGGATGCCACATTGTCATCAGTGCTAATACTAAATATTAATAATTTGTTGACCCCAAAGTGTTTAGAAATCACTGATGCAGACACACATCACCCCTCTGAACGGCATATGCAGATGTCAGGTGAGCATCGCCGGACTGTGCTGCTCCGTGTGTGTATGTGTGGTGTTTTCCAGAAGCTCAGAGACTAGACATCTTCTACCAGGACTATCATGAATATTACATTGTTCCACATACCCACATAGCTCCTCCTATCTGTCTCTCACACACTCACATTTTCACCGTCAAAGAAACGACTTCAGAAGAAGAACAAACTGTAGTGAACTGAGTCACAATCAAAAGTTGCAAATTTTTTACATTTGTTCACGAACATATATCCATAAAGAAAGTTTTTATATTATTATTAATGCTTAAAATTCAAATCTCTCACTTAATGCTTGTTTTGCACCCTGAAAAGCTGCAAAACCACTGCAGATACACATCAGTGTTTTACACACTGACCCAAAAAACCATTAAAATTAGATCAAAATACCTTTTTTTAAACTATTGACATTTGCGTGATTTGCACAAGAATATGCTAAATTAAATTAAAAAATAAGGACAAATGTTTGTCTTCTCACTGAGCACACTGTGATTGTTCTCACACAAGTGCTCCACATTAAATCATTCATCTGTGCTGCCTTTTACTGTAACACATGCTTTTAACTTTGTTAAAGAAGCACATGGTTATGTTTACATGATGTAATAATATTGAGTAAATAACAATATTTAATATTTACAGCATGTAAATATTTGCAAAAAAAGCTGTCCATGTCTATATCGTAAGAGAAGCATCTATTAGAACACAGCTGTAAAAGATGTTTCTATGTTGTAACAGACCCACATTTTAAAAAGCACTGACACTGATAATGATTCCTGATGGACCTCTGAGACCTGACATATCACTCCAGACACTAGATGCATTTCACCTTGGCATCTGCTGTGATCACTTCTGTTTTCCTCCCATACATCTTTATTAGTTTGTAACTGATGGGGACACCGCGGGATGTCACTTGATGAGAGGCACCATGTCAGTGAGACTGATTTATTCCCAGCATTTGCTCTGCGGTTGTGCCAACTGACCTAGTCCAACCCACCCTCCACACTCACAGACCCTAATGTCTCAGAGAGCTCTGCTTACACTCCGAGTAGGTCTCATCCCACCAAGATGCAACTTTATATGTGAAATATCCCACGAGTCATTTCATAGATGTCCAGTTGAATTTTGCTCAAGATGCAAGCCGATGATGCAATGAGCGATTTCACATGCCATCGGCAGAGTTTTGATCATGAGTTATTGCAGTATGAACAACCGCACAATTCTGTATTAATCCTCAGATCACAAGTCAGCTCATATGGACAACACGTTTCAGATGTTTGACAGAATATAGTGAATAGTAAAACTACCAGCTCGGTGGACGGCTAGCATGAGGCTTAGATCATGTTACTAAAATCTGTTGAATGTTGTCATTATCTTCAAACAACAACTGTAAATGGTGACAGCAAATCAAGAACCAGCAAACCTGATATGTTTTTTTTCTTATTGACAGAGGTGCTGCAGTAAAAATACTAAATGTTTTGCATGACAAAAAAATTTTTTGCTTGCTTATTCTGATGATTGTGTGTCGCTTAAAACATTTTACACTCATGTGTTATGGTGTCGAGTTAACGTTCGAATGAAATTCTCATCTCGTGTCAAACACACCACTCTAGTTGTTTTTCACTTCAGGTTGATGTCGGTGAGGTTATCAGTGCCATTAAAATTATTAGCATATGCTCATAATGGCAGGAAAAGTTGACTGTCATTGTTCAGGGAGCAGCAGCTCTATTACCAAGCTAACATAAGCTTTCTAGACATTTATCCCNTCCCCCCCCCCATTGATTGCAGCAAATCACATGCCTGAAATGCATTTGTTGGCAGACAGTAGTGGCAGACACAAAAGCATGGATGGGTGTCAGCTTTTAATTGTAACTGTCTTGCAGAATGGGTGTTGTTTTAATATCCTGTATAGATTTTTATGTAATACACTTACTTGTGCAAGGCAGCCCTGAGCAAGAATCAATTCAGCCCAAAGGATACTGTCCTCCTCCCCTTAAGTTAAAAGCCAATCTTGTTTTAATGATGCATGAAGAAATATTCAAGCATTGACATTTCACTGTCAGGTTTCTTTAGAAAAATCAATTAAGATAATACAGCTTTGACCCAGTTATCCAGTTAATGCTTATTAGGGATGTAATATGATTTACTGTCAGCATTTATAATTCTTTGCATCTCATCCCATTAGCCCTGTGACTGTTTCATAGAGCGCCGTACAATGGTCACTTCTAGGAAACTACAGTCACTAGGAGCAGATAAAATGAAGTGGAAAGGAATAATGACATTGATTGGGATTGGTGGGCAGGTTAAATACAAGCCCCTGAGGCATTCTCTCATTCTCTGTCTTTCTTTCTTCTCCATTTCTCTCTCTCTTCCCCTCGCCCTATCTTGCACACTGCCCCCCCCTTTCTGTCTTTTCTTTTTACACCAACCATAACATGATGGAGTGTACGCAGAATATTGCCCAGCTGCAAAACTACACATTTATCAGCATCACGGGACTTCAACAGGGGACATTTATTGTCATTTAGATTAGTAATCTTAATTATTTATGTTGGCTACCTGTTATGCCAGCTTATTCAGTACATGTGTATTACTTCTTTTTTTTTTTTAAGTCACAAAGAATGACCAAATCCAAATGCTATAATCTATTTGTCCTAATCCCGATAGCTACACATAGTAACATACAGCTTTGAATTGTGAGCTAATTATTCACAAATCATTATGAAGCAGCGTGCATTCGCTGTCCTTCAGAGATGAAATGCCACATGCAAAGAATCTGCGTTGAACTCCAACAAGACAACAGAAACCATTTGAATTATACACCAACTGTACAAAACATTCCTTCTAACATAAAATGATGCCTTTAACAGAAATACAAAAAGTGGAAAGAAACATTTATCATGCTAAATTAGTACTCCTGTGCACAGTGGGAACAAAAGGCACCGTGTCTCAAGGGGCACTGTAAAACATCACAGAAGTCTCCATAACAGAAAAATGTTAAACCTGTTGTACGTTGTTAAATGTTTTTCGTTTGCTTGCTTCATATGCCAACATTCTCTGTTTTAAAAAAACTAATTGTCATGTTGGAAGGAGAAAGTCAGGCTTTGAGTCACTCCTTCTGAACTCTTTTCAACTTTATGGCATTTCATACCTGACAACTGTGGACCTAAGAGGCTGCGCGGTCTCTGTTTACAACAGTAATGGAATAACATCTGGAGCTACTGATCCGGGAAGTGTTTGGAGACATACAAATGCCAATGTGGGAATACATTCACAAGACTTTGCCTCGTGGATAAGTCCTAATTTATGTTCCGTTGATTTCAATAATAAATTTATTGCACATTTATACGTGTATTTCAAGTGTTTGCATGTGGTACAAAATAAATGCATGCAATACTGGTGCATGCCTTCTTAATTTGTTGCTGTGTGCACTTGCTGTCAGCTTTAATACATTGCTGCACAGACTTGCTATCATCCTCCAAAGGCCAGGGGTTAAATGTCAGAAAAAAAGGACACAGTTTTACTCTGCCCTTTTAAATATTCTGAGCAAAGGATGCATTATTTAAGGGCTTTTTTATATCAACTTTAAATTAAAATGTGCCACAGAAGAATTCCGTGTAGGAGACGTTGCAAGCAAAAGAAAAAAAAAGACCTTATGTTTATATTCTGTAATTTGTTTAAGCATGTATATAGCAACTATAAAATCCCTGTTGTACCCCACAAAGCAAATGATTTTGTAAACACAATGTACACAAAGTCAGTAGATGATTGTATAGCCTACAAAGCTGTTGCTAATTATATATTTTTTTTCAGACAAAACAAAACAGAGCAAAGTTGTGGAAAGGTGTACAAAGGGTTTCTGTTGTTTTCATTTAAGAGACATATACTCAATTACAATACTTACAACTGAGGAATATGAAACCAGCATATTTCAACCAACTTGTGTGAGTGAATTCCCTAACCGACGCTTCACTTTTTATGCACTCCTGTTTCACTGCTGTTTTGTCTTTTACTCTACTTCTGCAGTTATAAGCCAAAAAAAGCCCACATCCCTCCCTACCAATCTAAATGGATATCGGTAAACCATGGACACAAAGGCATCATCTGCCTGTTTGTACAGAGCAGCAGAAGCCACTTTGGATCCTGAATCTCAATGGGCTCATAGTGCCTCCGACGCCCATCTGTTCCAAGCCAGCCAGCGAGCCACTAAGCAGCAAACTTTGATCCCTGTGTAGATTTTTTCCAAACCTATCCGGATTTTCCTGCCCCTCAAGAGCCATTGTGAGGCTGCCCTGGAGTACAAATTCTAGATTCATTATGAGTGTGGGCGGCAACCTTTGTATTCCCCAAAGCACAGATGTATGCACACAACATATTGCTATTTGGTAGCATAAAAAGCCTAAGCCCATTGTTTATTGTTGGTTCATATATTACAAGTAGCTCTCTAATGCAGAAAGCAGAGCACTTGCCATGAAGTACTTCTGCTTAACATTAGCCATTAAAGATGTTTTTTTTTCACTGATACTTGACCTTAACACCTATTTGTTTTATCTTTTCATGTTGGTTTATTGGAAAAAGCTTCAATTAGACTGCTGTTTAATCCACAGATGACTATGTGCTTGTATGACATTTTATATTTGATCAGGGGTGTCTTTAATAAATTATTGTGTACCATTTTTTAACACAACCTTACTGGCGGTATTATGCAAGTTGTTTTTTTTAATTACAAAAATAATAATAAACACACACTTTACTAAGCTCAAACTTTTCCTTTTTCGGTTGGCAGTATATCAGGTTGTGTACCTTCTATCATGGAGAAAAAAAACAGACAACACAAAAGCAAACAAAAAAACAAAACAAAAACAACTGTCAAAATTATCATATAGAATATATGGATGGTTCAGCATTATGTGACAGGCAGGCATTATTCTAAAAACACATTATTATGTAGAAAAATATCGACTGATGAAAAAAAAATCATACAATGACACCTGCAGATTTTTTTTTTTTTTTTCATTTTTAGAGACATGGCAGCAACATTAGCATTGGTCATTAGTGGCAGACACATCCATGGAGTGTCGAATACAGAGGCTCATACGCAGACCCTATTTGGTTACCTCTGTGACAGGCTTGTTCAGGACACCAGAAACAGCTGTCCTGGCCTGTGTGAGCCGAAATAATTAGGCCTGTCATCTCAGTGCTCTGATTTCCCCTTCAGCCCGCTCCACAAAATGCTAATATTTTGCTTTCATTGTCACATTCACCTTGACACGGATATTGCCTTGGCGCATAACTGGATGAGATGACTCTAAATTTGCATTGTTCGTTCTAATAAATTTGCTTCCTCTGTACCTCGTGGCAGGACCCATCAGATAAAGTCTCCCGGAGTGTCATCAATCATGGCCCAGGCTGACAGACGGCTTTCGCCTTCATTTGTTACATAGAGGAACATGCTTAATTATTTGTACTGTAATTAGTTGGGAAAATGTCAGGAAATGTCAACTCTCTGTTCGCTGTGGAAGGGCTCTGCTTGAAAGCCACAATGACTGAAGTGTCATTAATGCCACGTAACAAGACGAGGATCAGCTGGGGGAAGAGAGAAGGGGAAGGGGGGACTTCTTAGAATGTAATCATGGAGAGAGTTAGAGGAAGACACAAATCAGCAGTGCTAGCTAGCGTGATGGGCATCTTATTAGCCAAGCAGCCAGCTGCATTTTTCAACCACATCTTGTTTCCCCTCGCTTTTCTCACACTGGCACGAAATAAAGGCAGCAAGTGGGGAAAAGAAATGAAGTCAAGTAAACAATTCCGGCTTCCCACTTGCTGTCAAGCCAGCCGTACTTTGCTATGGTATATTGCCTGTCATAAATAGGCAATATGCCAAATACAAAAAAAAATAAATAAATAACAGTGGAGAGACTTCTTGTTTGAGCCCTCCTTGCTAAAGCAGAACTTTTACAATGCAATTAATCGCAAGTCACACTGTAGCCACAGAAATGTTATCACTTAAGTAGTTAACAGGGTATATCTGTCAACATAATAACAGCTTTGGTCTTTTATCCCTGAAGCAGAGCTTGTAATTCTAATATATCTCTAATAAAATTACTTCATCACATTTCCTCCCCTTAATTATACTAAATAATTATTTATTTCAGAATTAGTGGACAAAGTCATTAAATAACCTTCACAGCATATTATATCAGCACTAATTATTGCATTCAGCTTCTAGCATCTGTGAAATACATATTTTAGTGCCTATTTGTTTTCGCGACAATCGGCTAATCTGTGTGGACAGGGCACTCCAACACTTACCCAAATGGCAAGGTAATTTACACTTGTTTGAAAAGAGGGGAGGAGACAAAGGGAAATGGGAAACAGGAATCCCGTGAGGGACATCTTTTGTTTTGGAGGAAAATATGTAGCATTATGACATCCCATGGGGGTTTCAGTGGCCATTCGTCTTTTCAGGGCCTCACAGTGGGAGCGTGGCAGAGCAAGGCTCAGCCTGCTACCTTGCCCACCGACAGGCACTGATGGTCATCCAAGAAGCTCCTTAATTAGCCTGCAATCTGGCAACGACCCGTGTTCCTGAGATGTGGCAGCCCTGTTTAAATATGATGCCAGATGCAGTCCCACCTTCAGCATGTCATCTCATTGTCCTAGGAAACCATGGGGAGAGAGAGAAAAGGAAGGAGAGAGCACAACATCCCACAACGCAGCATGTGTTGTGGGATGTTGTGCTTATTCTCCTTTTCCTTGTTCCAGTTTTGCTTTCTGTCTTCTTGCTCTGACACACCCAGCAGAGAGAGAGAGAGTGAGAGAGAAGGAGATATCGCACGAGACCTGAGGTGACCTCGACCTTGAGAAGTGACACAATTTAGGCTTAAAGAATCCACTCTAAGTACTCCAGAGTCTCGCGGGAGAACACACAAGTGCAGTATGTGCAGACACATGTGGACTTACATGTAGTTAAACACAAATAGGACTGTGAAGTTTCAGTGCTTCTGTGACAAAACTTGACAAGATTGTGTGCTTATGCATGCACTTAATTTTACCACCATCAACAGATCTAACCCTGTTAGGCTTAGGCACATTTCTCCAGCTCCAACTACTTTCCAGGGCTGAAGCCATGTGAATACTGAATCTAAAACTGGAAAACTACATTCAGAGAATATATTAAACCCAAACAATTTTGACCTCCTTTTTAAGCAGACCCACTGTAATACTTGATATTAGACTAATCTGTGATTCAATATGTAGAGCATGAGCAGGCATTATCTAAAATGGTGTAAACATGTCCCAGAGCCTTCCATGATTCCCTTCTTATAATAGTTTTACTTCAGAACATATAAATACTGGATATGCTGTAATACTAACAGCAGCGCATGTTCATTTTGTCTGCTCTGCGCTTCCTCTAGGATTTAGGCTATCACAGCACACAACTTTGTGCTGCTCTGCTCATAGTAAATGTGGATAAGCTCAGTTGACAGAATTCTTATTTTTTTTTTTTTTTTAATGAGTAGTTAGGGCAGCTCTGTTATGGCATGCAGCCTTTCCTGAAATACAGTGGCGTCACTGAAATCAACTGAGTGCATCTACTTTACAGATCTGAGCGTATAGT
>JASGAU010356307.1:0-12091 GCA_030220045.1 Australoheros facetus | reverse complement strand
CTTTTAAGGTTGAATTACGGAAAATGGTGAAGAATTAAGAAAGATATGCCTAATATATACATGTAGAGAGTTAATCAGCTGTTTTGGATACTTTAATACTGGTGTTGCTAACAACCCCCCCAACACACACACACACCCGTCCCTCCCACAGAAAAAAAGGGACAATCCGGTGCTCACACTTGTAGTGCTTTTCACCACATTATGGTCAATATTACTTTTTTTCTTGAATGTATCTGGATCCATCTGTTGATGGATCTATGCAAATTGTCCATACATCACCATATGTCACACAGCTTTATCAACAGGGACAAATGGCATCAACTTGAATGCAAAGTTTGTATCTTGAAACCTCATTTATTTGTCGCTGCATATGGAGAAGGAAGATAATCTAATCAATTTTCAGAGGCAAAAGACGATGCAAGAACAAAAAGGAGAGGTGGAGGATTGAATGCAACATTAAGGAATATTGAGACTATCCAATTGTTTGAGCCAATGTAAAATGCCAAAGCCTCTTAGAACATGGTAAGTCTTTATTCGGTAATACATTATCATGCATATTTCATACATGGAGATTACTAAAATGGAATTGTGTGTCTTTCTGTTGTATGTCTTTATAATTACACCTTGAAGCCATAGCTGATTTTTTTTTCTTCGTTTTTCCCTCCATATTCATGAAAAGCAGACTTGTAATTTGATAAAGAGAAGCTTGTGTTCTCAACTTCATTCAAACAGCATCATGGTGCTGTATTAAAGTGGGCATCTGTGTTCTTGTGGCATTAATCTCTTCAAGCACATTCCAGCTGCTGTGATGTGTGAGAGGGAGATAAGTCTTAAACAGTCTAAAGCTAAGCAAACCAGACAACTCTATTATTGGCTTCATAATTGCTTAATTAAACTTTTGTCACTAATCATTATGAGGGCAATAGAGCTGTTATACAGGCTTTCTGTCGAGCAGGAAAAAAAAAAATCAATAAACTGTGTTGGGGAGCTGATCCCCCCACGTCTCCCTTTCTCACTCTCTTTCTCTCTCGCTCTCTCGCTGTCTCTCTCTCTTACACTCTCTCCCTCCCTCCTCAATCTTTTTGTCCTCCGCAAATGAAATTCATTGCTGCCGGTTAGTGATCTGTAGGGCTGGAGCTCGACTGATATGAGCTGCCATCACCATTTGAATTGAGGGGTATTCAGTAGCACATGAATATGAACAAATGGCAAACATAAATCTCTTGCATGAAGTACACCTTCTATCCCTTTATTATGGAACAATTGACCCATCTAAAATGAATTCTAATGCCAAGGAAAGCATTTAGATTTAAATTACACCGTGGGTCCCATGGACCTGAGAGATGACGGCATAAAAAAGATTAATATGCTAATTATTTTTTTCCTCCCCTCTCTTTATTCCTCTTTTCGACATTTGCGTAGGGTTACTGTGAGCCTTGTAAATAAGATGACTGTTTTGTCAGGGAATGACTGCGAGGTTCCTTTCCGTAAAGTATGTTTTAGATCACTGACATGTGACATTATCTTTAGTGGCGTTCTCTGCACATTTTTTTTCTGTATTGAAGCATTTTATAATACGTGTGTTCAGATGTGCGTTCGGTATGCAAATAATTATTTTTTTGCTGCTGACCCGGTAAGTCCATCAGATGGAAATATAACATGATGCATAGTGCAGGTTTCCCCCTCTCGCTCTCTCTCTTTCACTCTCTAGCTCTATGGGAAATGTTTAGTGTCCCTCCAGAGCAGTCTGAAGCATCCTTAGATTGGCCATTACAAGGGCCACTGTTCATTCCAAGGTTCTGCCAAATGATCACAGTTTAAATCATGTTGTGTTTTATATCCTTTAATTGGCCTGGCTTTGAAAAAACAACTTTTAGCTTTGGATGTGTTGCCATAGGCAGCCAATTGGCAAGAGCGCAATAGGGGCAAAAGCCTCATTTCATAATTTGTAGGCACTTTAAAGTTGGCTAAGCCTCTGTGGTAAATTGAAAAGTGTCCAAAATGTAAGAAGGGAAAAGGGCTTTTTGACTGTGCATCACCATGAGAATACTTGACGATATGGTGCAATATGTGCCTTATCTTGCAGTTATTGCAGACATTGTGTACTGGGAAACTTCAAGTGACTTAAAAGCTTTTATCAGCGTCTTTATATGACATTAATGGATCAACCCACGTTGTAATTTTTACACCACTGTTTAGTCAGCAGTGTAAAACAAAATTTCACAAAATTGCATTTAACAGTGGTGAAAATAGCAGTGCTGCCTTGCCACTTAAGTTAGTAAGCATTGATGCACTTACACTGGACGATAATTGAAATATTGGTACGGACATCAAAAGTGCAAATGGGGAATCTAGATGTGGAATATGAAAGTGATGTTTAAGATAAATGTAAGTTAAATCATTTAACAGGAACAAAGCCTGCTAGGGAGAATTGGTGCCTTAGAGGCCAAACTGCCATCTACAGTTATAGCCTTTACTGGTGACCATCTTGTTTATGCTTTTTTTTTTTTCTGTCCTGCCTCCACACTGTTGCTCTGTTCACAACAAAAAATTAAATGAAAAATCCTTCAGACCTTGACCACGACTGTAAAGCTTTATTCCATTTTTAATTTAACAAAGACAAAAAGACAAGTCACAATTCTTTCCAACTTAATGTGTCGTCCTAAAACACACAAAACTGGTGATGAAATACTGTTTCAAAAGATGAAGACATGAACCTAGCACTTCAAATGTTCTGGAATACAGTCACTAACTAGTACTCAAAAATGCCATGTAGCTTTTAACGGATTCACTCTGGAACACCGGTTATTGTATTGCTAAACTCATTATGAGAAATATTAATTATAACGAACAAGAGGGAAAAAGTTATCCTTGGCTAGTCTAAGAACTTAAAATTTTTCATTTAATAACTTAACTTTCGTCATTTAATGAATGGCATTACTTTCTGCATCTCAGCTGAGAGTGAGAGACTGTGTTAATGAATTGCTTCGAAAGCATCAGAAGACAGACTTAATTACAGAGCCCACAGTTCTTGCATTATTATGCCATATATCCCCAGCTGAATACAATTCAGCAGCTAGATAAACAAATTTCATGGCAGCCTTTATGGCAGTACTTTCTGGCCAACCATTGATACCAGTGTTTATTCGCGGGGCTGCGTGAAGCGTGGCAGGCATGAAAATGTGGCATTAAAAGTGAAATCCTTCATTTTCATCTCATTAAAAAGGGGAAAAAAGGGAGTAAAATGCAAATACACAGCCATGTGCATGTACATTACTTGCAAGTCTTCCGTACTCCTTGCAATGCTTCATTATGTGGTTAAGTGAACGAATGAGGAAAAGATAGAAGTGGTATGATGGTACACTGTATGTGGTGACTGATTTAAAATTGCTGGTTTGTCACGTGAATGAAAAAGAAAATGCATAATTACCAGATGATGTTTAGACAGAGCTTTGGATGAGGCCAGTACCACAAGGAAAGTTACAGCTTCTGCCCTCCAACCCTAACTCTATAAATTCAAAACTGCAACTCTAGCATTCAGATAGTTCAACATGTTCCACATATTGGTTCTCAGGAGATTTCTTTCTGCTACCTCACCCTGTACAAACAGCTAGGGCATTGTACATTACATATGTGCGTTTGTCTGAGTATACATCGGCTTATTTGCACCTGTGATCCTTTCTGCATTGCAACCAAACATACGTACATAAACACGCACGTGACAAAACGCTTCCTTCCTACGTTGTGTGTATGTTTGTGTGTATCCACCAAGGGTTACACTGTGAACACTGGCAACAGTGCCCACGCCCTGCGGCCCCGCCATTCTTACACCTCTCATTTTCAGTCTGGGGAGTTCAGCCTTTGTGCAAATATCCATTTCTGACTCAAATAATAGAATGAGTCAACAGACCACTGTATTTTACACAAATCCTATGAAA
The DNA here is from genome assembly GCA_030220045.1 of Australoheros facetus. Lineage (NCBI taxonomy): Eukaryota > Metazoa > Chordata > Actinopteri > Cichliformes > Cichlidae > Australoheros > Australoheros facetus. The sequence goes on along the minus strand of JASGAU010356307.1, from coordinate 8,153 downwards.
TTATAGGGGAATATGAGTCCAGAGGAAGGATACACTTCTTCTTTTCTTCTTTTTTAGCACTTAAAGTCTTAAGTTGCTCCTTTTTTTTCACTTTTTTCTTCTTTTTCTTTTCGATTCATATTTTTCATTCATGTTTTTCATGAGCATAAAATATTAATACGATTACTTGTGTTTTTTCCCCCCAGAAAAATAGTTAATTCTCCGTTTAAGGGATTGATACATTTATATACCTTTTTTCTTTTATTAGGCATTTACCATGTTTCCTGTTCTCTGATTATTATTTTATTCATTCTTTTTCATTGATTATTTCAGTTAGTTTTACCTGAGATGTCACATTTTGATTTTGTGTATGCGTACAACAGACATAAGCGGAAATCATATAATAGCACGTTTGTTTCTCCTGTAATCTGTAAGTATTCTTCAAAGAAAAAAATGCTCACTTCATATTGAAACATGTAATTGCTGGCTTGACAGCTCACAAAGGTATACCCAGGTTTTTGGCTTGATAGAAGTAGCCTGGTCAATTAAAATAATTATAGTATTTCTGTGATAACTGCCAGGTCTGGGAATTTTAGAACATTTAAGGATTTGCAGTTGCATATAATTGGAGCTGTGAAGTCCTACCCCTTTTCTTATAAAGCAACTGATTATATGGAAGAGAACACAGTCATTTGGTGAGGGTTAGCTTTAATGCAATGTTTCTTAATATGCAGGTAAGAACCAAATGTGGATCGCAGGTCTACATGTGGTGACACCATATTTAAATATTTTTACACAGCCGCTGTTGAAGAAAAAAAAAAAAAAAAGATCATATGGGCCTACATACATAATATTGTTTCTGTTAATAATTCTGCCTCAGTTTTTCTGACTTCACATTCCAAGACAACCAATACAAGCCTTCAGCAGTCCCATCACAATGAGCCTGGTCCAAGGCCTGGATCAGTGTTCAGCTATTAGCGCCAGTGGTAAGCCAACCATAACACTAGCCATAGTTGGAGCGATAGCCCCATTTCAGTGTGGGGTCAGCGACTCAGCCATATTGTTAAGATGATTGTTCTGCCAGCCTTCTGTCATGGTTGATGTGGCTGGAGCGCTTGGCTTGGTAGTGTCTGCCTGGATCCTCGCTGCCTGGAAAGAGGCTTTGCTGTAGGCAGCTCCGAGGCTTTAAAACCCTTATTGTCTATCTTTCCCCCGGCTAACCCTTTTCTCCCTCTACTCCTGCCGTAGGATGGTCTGGAGTCAGAAGGGAGAAAGAGAGAGGGAGGCAAAGAGGGAGGAAGGAGCCAAGCACATTTGAGGGCCTGGTCCAATGTATCATGATCAGCATAGGCTTTCACAGGCAGCGCTTGCCTGCATCCCAAAGCATTGTTCAGCCCCTTTCTCCCTGGCAGCACTTTCGTTTGAACAGAATTTTGACACTGCAGTGGGGAATTCTGCAGATTAAAGGGGACATATTTGGTACACTTCCTTCTTGGCACTTTATTATCATTGGGGGAAGGTGCAAATTTTTAATCAAGGCATTAAATAGGAAAGGGGATTTTATTTTCTTTGCCTTTATCCTTTCGCTCAAAATAGTATTCATCGCAAAAAATATTAACTATACACTCATCATTCCATTTCATAATGCGCTTATCTGTAAATTTATACAAGACACAAAAATATAATTGTCCTATTTTTTGTCATACTGTATGTTTCTTTGTTTCTCTCTTTAAAGTGTATTTAATGATAAATCATATGTGTTCTCTCAAACCTTTTCGCTCAAGTGCTGGCAGATAAGACAATTAGGGACAGAATGGTGCCATTAGCTTAGATAGAGCAGCAGGAGTTTGTTTCATCATGTCTTCTGAGTAACATGTGTTGTTCAGCTCTCTCTCCTCACTCTCACTTTTCTCTATATTGTGGCATGATTGTCATCCAGGTGTAGTTAACCCTTTCACACGGCTCATCGGTGTGCACGCTCTTTTTGCTTAATGGAGCAGCCAGTATTGCTAAGAACGTTTTTGCATGTCTAAATATTTGCCATGCCACTCTGTGTGTCTTTGTGTCTGTGCATATCTGTATTATATGCATGTGTGTGCAAATGCTGGGATTCTTGGAAAGAGCTATTCATTTAAGGGCCCTCTCCTCTCCTCAGCTGCTCCCTGCCTTTCCCAGTAATTAGCCTAGTGTGGCAGCCACCTCTCCCTGCTCAGTCTGGAAGAGACACTTGACACGGCAGACATCAGAGAGATTTTTCAGGAGGCTCTCCCGGCGCCCCAACAGCTCTTAATTAACCACTTAGGTATCCCCACTCGTTCCCCCGGCCGGCACTTTCCAAATGGTAAGGAGGTTCTGTGCCATGGATCTAAACACCGGGGGAAGCGCGCTATCAAAAGATCTGGGTAAATGAAGGCTTGTGTAAATTATTTTTAATGATTCCCTCCTGGCACATCATTATGTTTGTAGTTACACACAGGCACTTCTGAGACGGCTCATCTTCGCTAAGGTCATCAGCAGGACCAACTGTAACTAGCTGCTAGTCTGTAAATGGCTTATTAATTAGTGCTGTGGTTTTACATAGCTGTGAGCTCTGATATATAGTGCAAGGATCGTTATTGTGGGGAATCAAAAATGATGATGATGATGACGACGATAACCAATCTCCAGGCTATTTATGCAAATTGCCCTCTCATATTAGAAAATCATTACCTATCCAAACACTGTAACGCTCAGCCTGTATGAATTACAATGATGGATTTTATGATAATTGCGATTTAATTTTCTGCCTCTCCCTTGCTCTCTTTTGTCTGTTTGGAGTTTGAAAATAATTCAGTCATTGTGAGCACTATTAATTCTGTATTAGTTAAAGCTGAGTGGATGAGTTTATTCAATTTCCCCTGAATTTAGATTTGTGAGTGATCATCTTTTTTTTTTAAGAAGATCATTAAGTGCTTTTTTAGGGAGATGAAATTCAGAGATATGTAACCATTCTTTTTAGCCAGTACAAAATATGTATATCCTCACTGGATGACTGTTGTTGCCAACCTCTCAAAGGAGTTATTAAAATAATATCCATTGCAGTTGCTAGTAGCTGTAACATTATTATGAATCACCATATACAAATATCTTTAACACATTTTAATCTAGAAATAACCTCGTGCCTTTCTCATCTTTAAACGTTGTAGCACAGAATAATGTAATACTGACAACACAACAATGTGAGTGAACAACAAGTTCTGGCAGCCAACAATTATTTTTAGGAAATTTCTCCAGCTCACAGATACTGAGAGGGTTGAATTTAATTATATGCCAAGCTCCTCTCCAACAAGTGCTTTGTAGTTCAGCATTCAAATCTCACTGGAAGTTTTCAGAGAGTCAAAGCCAACTTTGCATTCATGAGGGGCACAAATAGTACAGCAGCCCTCCATAACCTTGATGAAATGTGCATTTCACCTTAGGCTATGAGAGGAGAACATAAAACCCCCAAATCATTACATTGAGACAGGTTCCTTCTCTGACAACTTTGAAACAGCGCCATGGCAGATCAAAAAATGTATTACTCTTTAGTATTTTCTTTTTTTTTCTGAAAGTGAGAGGATTACACAGACAGGTCAGTCTACAACTTACAGCTAAAAAAAAAAAAAAGAGAGGATATTTGTGCTTTTACACATGCCATGAGCAGGGGGTCTCTCTGGCTCCATGTATTGGATCACCCTGTTCAGCCCAGCAGTGTTTCTCTAAAAGCCTGTTGGTATGCTGACAGTATCCATGCTGCAATCAACATCTGCTAATTTCTGTCTATTAACCGTATTGTCATAACACACGGTCATGATGTTTTGTTTATACGGCTGAACTGAGACTTATGACCCTAATCCATCATCTGCTTGTCATATTTTTATGTGTTGTCTGTGCCGTTCCCTGCTGCCCAAAGCAAGCATATTACAAGGCCATGTTTAAGTTATTGGCCAGCTGCTAGAGCCATGCCCAGCTGAAGAGGTCATTGTGTTTCTCCCTGTTTTTTTCTCTCCACTTTCCTCTCAGAATACCACACTGTAGCACAGCCAGTGCCAAACATAATACAAACCGTATGTCCTGTGCAGCTATCGTTTGCATCCTCTGTGCCTAAATATATTAACAGGTTCCAAATCTTTCCCCATTCTCAAGAAAAAAAAACACATTCGTGGATACAATGAGGACATTTACATTTTTTTCCTAGTTAACATATTTTTGTAGTTCTAATGGGAAAACAAAATCAGTTTGTAAAATCTTTACTAGCTGTATTCACACGGTGTATATAAGAGCAACACCCCACAAACTTGCACAGCATATCATATTAACATTTTAAACAAAAATTCCAAATGAGCAATTCTTTAAGTTTTGATTTTTTGTTGTGCAGCTTGATTCAGTTTCAGGGCGATTGAGGCTCAAGCCTGTGGCTTCCATGATGCAATGTCATGTGTTTCGTGGCAACAGTGAGGAAACAGCTGACATTCAAGATGTAGAGTGATAGCTAAAGGTGTGCGTGAGCTGCTGGGTTAACATGTCAGTTGTAACAGGTTGGATAGCCACTGTGAAGAATTGAAATGGTGTTTGCGTTTCACCAAACCACTACAGGACATGAAAAGGGGACTTTTTTTGCTACAAATTAATAAACCATTCTATATCATTTAGTTCTACACTTGTATTTTTTTCTTTCATCTTATTATTATTATTATTATTATTATTATTATTATTATTGTTATTATTGTTATTATTTTGTGATGTCATGTACACCATAATTATCATTTCCCACGGCATGAAACCTTCAATCAAGACACGTATTGCTCAGTGTTTGGTGAAACTGAGAATGTACAGAAAGCCTTTTTTTTTTTAATCACATGTGATAAATGCACAGGGTTTCTGCCAATTGTGAGATGAACAGGCTTAGAGCCTTAACCCATTATGAAATGAATGGGCTTAGAGTGAATGTCCTCTTGAGGACAGTTGATGCATATCACCGCAGACTGAAGAGCTTTTCCTTTTCCCTGCTCGACACCGTGTTGATAGACACAGGCAGTATTTTTCCTTGTTAAGAAAGGGCCTTGTTTATTCTGCAGGTAACGATCCAAATCCAGCAGACATTTGCCCCACAGGAAGGGGTGCGCTCACTCAAGTTTGTCATTTCATTTCTACTGTGAAATCCATTAAGGCCAAACACTGAGGGTCTCTTTTTTCATGCTTGTACTGTGTTTGGCTCTTTTTTTTTCTTCTTTTTTTTTTTTTTTTTGGATAAAGCTGTGAGTAGGATCTTCTTCCAAGGAATGTGTTGAATTGCATTGAAAGATCATTTGATGAGATAATCTGAAAAGTTTGCCCTGCCTTGTTTCACAAATGTCACACTGGAGACAGATATAAAACATGGCAATGCATGTGGATTAGAGGCTGCTAATATCATATCTTTTAACAGTATTTGTGTTTCTAGGTAGTGGTTGGAGTATTGTGTTTTTCCGCCTGTTGTGTGCCTGTTTTTACTTTCTCCGGCACATTTCTCGTCAGCCACATGAAATTAATCTGAGGGAAAATAAACAGTGGAACCCAACAACTAATACAGTTAATTGTCTTAGTGCTTTTCTGGCTGGCCGCTCACTAACAGCTGGTCGTACTGGCTCATGGCACCACTTCAGCCAGCCTTTGAGATAATAACTTTTGCATCTGCCAAAGAAGTGGCTGTTACTGCCCACAGAATTTACAACTCACAAGTGGAAACACAGACTCCGACAGAATTTTCTATGCACGGGTCTTTGAATTTTATTAATGTAATGCAAACACAGTCCTTCCAACACATTAAATTGTTGATGTTATGCGAATACACTCCGGAATTGCAGATCCTCATTAACATTATTTGCATGTTAATCTGCATCTTTTTAATTAGTGATATTATTTATGCACATAATTTTTGCCTGGTGATGCCAAGTCGCAGGCACATTAATTAATCTACAGAGATGCCAAACTGTTTTTCCTCCACTTTTATTTGTTTACACCATGTTCTGGATTCAGGGGGAAGTTGGAAGGGAAAAAAAAAAAGCAAAAATGCCTAAAGATGAATAAAAGTAGAAGGACAAGATAAACTAAAAGTGCTTTTTGTTTTCATAATTCATATTGTAATATTAGCCAAATGTCATGTGTGTATTTTTTTCTTCTCTCTTCCTCTCCTCTTCCCTCTGAGGTCGGTTATTCAGTTACACTACCTTGATGTATTATTAAAATCCATAATGGACTCCTGAGGCTTCCCTTGCTTCTCTTCTTCATTTACAGAATATAGTCAGTGTTATTCTAATATACCTACAACACTGTCATGCATAGGCAATGAGCCCTCAGCCCCAACCCCACCACCTACCCAGCAGCCCCCTTGAGATCATCCACCTCTACACATAGCCACCAGATAAACACTACAGAGAGGTTCACACAGAAAGTCATAAGATGAGACCTCGCTGATTATTCTTTATGCAAAACAGATGCAAGATACATTGTCAATACTGCTGCATTACCACAAACTCCATAATCCATAATCAAAATTATCCAGAGGCATGCAAAGCAACTATTTAAACAAAAAGCCTCCCTAAATGTGCAGTAACCTGAATATATGCTAATTTTGCTCAATCTTTGAATCTTATGTGCAACTTTGTTTTATGTGTCTTATTCTTATTTTAATATTCCAGATATTAAAGAAGGAACAAAGTAAGTGGGTTGATTCTTGGGTAAAACCGTTACTATAACATAATACAGTAACATAATAGAGTCTGATGAAATGTGCTGCAAACAGCAGAGTTGGGGAATTCAAGTTTCGTACAGTGCACTTACCGAATTAAAGAGACTAGAATGCTACAGTGCAGGAATAATACAGCAATGATGAGTATACTGTTTTATTTTTTTATTTTATTTTATTTTTTAACAATGTGTATTTCAGAAGGGATAACATGAAGAGATGTTTTTTAAACCAGTTAGATTAAATTACTGGTATTATATCAACCTGATCTTTTTTCCAAGATCTGAAATGAAGATATGTGAATTCTGTGTTTGGTGTTGGGTGTAATGACAAAATGACAAAAATGTAATGTGATTACATCACTGGAGAGCTCACTAACATAGAGATGGCCAATTTTGAATCACCAACTAGGCTGACTTCACTAACTGCGTGTTTTTGGACTGTGGGAGGAAACTGGAGTACCCGGAAAAAACCTACACAGAAATGGGGAGAATATGCAAACACCCCACAGAAAGACCCTGGCCAGATGGTGGATTCAAACCCAGAAACTTCTTGCTGGGAGGCAGTAGTGCTAACCACTGTCCCATTGTGCTGACCAGCAATAAATTTATAATGGGTTTCAAATGTTCATGTTTCAAACTTCATAATGAGTTCATAATGAGGTTCAGCATTGGAACTAGCTCTGGTTGAGTCAGACCTGAAGTGCAGCTTCCCTGTTTTGTATATGTGAGGCATATAAAAGTTAATAAATGTGTTAAGTGCTACTTAACAGTTAAAAGGTGTTTCTAATCATTGTTATTGTGAAATCATTCTACTATTAATTTTGACTATTGTTGCCATGAGCCATTGTTATTGTTATTTAGAAATAAAGACTAATGAGAACTTGACTTGCTTCAGTGTTTCATCACGGGAGTTGTGTTAAGAAGCTTTGTATACTGATTTTAGTCACATCCATTGCTGAATAGTATCACTAGGGTGCAATTACATAATGCAGACCCCAGTCTTGTTCCTTTGTTAGCCTCTTATTGAAAACTACCCAAAAAAAAAAAAAAGTCCACCCAATTCTAATAAACTGAAAGCACAAAAACAATTAATGAGACATTCAAGAAAAACGAGATCAAAGTTTTAGCATGATTAAGGACTGTGATTCAGATACAAGCCAAGTTTAAGTTTACTATATTAATAATCCTAAGCAAATCAAACAAAGAAAACTTGGTCAGATAATCAAAGTGTTGCCTTTTTTTCTTGAACAGTGATTTATTTTTTTTATTTTCATCACAAATGCAGTGACAGACACAAACAGCCCGAGTAAAAGTTTTGCACCCGTTACAGATTCAATAATCTCTTTAAAAGTATTAACCATTCCTTTTTTTTTTGCGTGTGTGTGTGTGTGTGTGTGTGTGTGTGTGTGTGTGTGTGTGTGTGTGTG
>JASGAU010356304.1:0-24678 GCA_030220045.1 Australoheros facetus | reverse complement strand
GTTACCAATGCATAGATAATTGTTATCAGTGCATACACAAATATTACCAGTGCATAGATAATTGTTACAAATGTATAGATAATTGTTACCAGTGCACACACAAATGTTACCAATGCATAGTTACCAGTGCACAGATAATTGTTACCAGTGCATAGACAAATGTTACCAGTGCACTAGCATAAAGTTTCATTACAAATGTATGTGAGCTTGGGGGCCCCCTGGTGGTGGTAGCTGCATATGTCGCCTATGCCTCAGTCCGGCTCTGTTCATGGCAACGATCCCGACAGACTGTTTAACCTCATTTAAGAGTTTCTGACTCCTGCCGCTGTCTCCCACCTCCCAAACACTCAGAGCCGTTCAAAGGAAGGGGGGAGTGCATGTTGTGCCTTCAAAATAAAAGCATGCAAGTTAAATATTTCAAAATCAATTATTTTTCACCTCCGTGGTGTAATTTTTGGTTGGGACAAATGCACCTGTCTCCAATATTGGGGGGGACACGTCCCCCCCAATATTGGAGATGATGGTGGGGTGGGGAAATGTCTCTCAGGGGTTTTACCCATTGTCCCCGGTTATAGAAATGACCTATGCCCTTTTTCTGCACCTTAGCTCATGTGACACATCACATGATTAATAGTGGGTCAATGACTCACAGGACCACCTCCAATGGAAGGATTAAAAACCATTATGGGTTAATTACCTAGGACTCTCTGTCAGATGTTTAGAATTCTAGATGCCTCTTGGATGAGACGCAAAATGTCTTAATGAACCTAAATAAGTCAAACTGCCTTCTTTTCAACCATTTGAGAAAAAAAACACTAACATTTTCCAATGGCTCCTAGCAATAAAAAACAGAAAAGGTGTTTGATTTTTTATTTTTTTTAGTCTTCAGGCAATATTTCATTAGAACATTTTTTTTCTTTCTCTTTCTCTCTTACTCTCTCTCTCTCTCTCTCTTTTTATTACATTTGAGTGAAATCACCATTTTTCCTTCTAAAACTGTTTGCATTTTGGCCTTCAGTTTTTGAAATGTCATTTGAAAGAGATTGGTGGATTTATGTGTGGCCATCTCCTTTCACTGGCTGTGAAATACCCCCTGCTGTCAAACTGTGTCCCACATAATTTCTTTCCACATATAAATGCAGTCTGTTCTGCCAAGACCTACAGCAACACTCCAATTTAACAGGTTTTATTCAGCTTGCTTACACCTCTAGTAGACATAGAAAATACACTATATTGCCAAAAGTATTTGCTCGTCTGTCTTCACATGCATATGATCTTGAGTGACATCCCATTCTTAATCCATAGGGTTTCATATGATTTAGGTCCACCCTTTGCAGCTATAGTAGCTTCAACTCTTCTGAGAAGGCTTTCCACAAGGTGTTTATGGAAATTTTTGACCATTCTTCCAGAAGCGCATTTGTGAACTCGCATACAGATGTTGGACAAGAAGGTCTGGCTCGCAGTCTCTGCACTAATTCATCCCAAAGGTGTTGTATCAGGTTGAGGTCAGGACTCTATGCAGTCAGTCAATTTCTTCCACAGCAAACTTGCTCATCCATGTCTTTATGGATCTTACTTTGTGCACTGGTGGAACAAGAGGGGGCCATCCCCAAACTGTTCCCACAAAAGAGCTCCTTCCACTGGAACTAAGTCCAACTCCTGAAAAACAACACCATACCATAATGTCCCCTCCACCAGACTTTACACTTGGTACAATGCAGTCAGACAAGTACCATTCTCCTGGCAACCGCCAAAACCAGACCAGTCCATCGGATTGCCAGATGGAGGAGTGTGATCCATCACTCCAGAGAACACATCTCAACTGCTCTATAATCCAGCGGCAGTGTGGTTTACACCACTGCATCTGACGCTTTGCATTGGTGTAGCCTAAAGGTTGGTGATGTAAGGCTTGGACACAGCTGCTCGGCCATGGAAACCTATTTCATGAAGCTCTCTACACAATATGAAGGCCGCATGGAGTTTGGAGGTCTGTAGCAATTGCAGAAAGTTGGCGAGCTCTGTATCCTCTGACCTTTTATGTGGCCGAGTTGCTGTTGCTCCCAATCACTTCCACTTTGTTATAATGGTAAATGTACTGGTTTTTATATATCACTTTTCTACTCTTCTTGAGCACCCAAAGCACTTTATACAGCATGTCTTCATTCATCCATTCACACAAGCACTTTCTACATTTACCAAGGATACTTTTACACGCAGACGGGAGCAGCTGGGGATCTAACCACCAACCTTCCGATTTTTACATGATCTGCTCTACCTCCTGAGATGCAGCCACCCCACTAACAGCCATAATACCACTAAAAGTTGAGTGTGGAATATTTAGTAGCGAAGAAATTTCATGACTAGACTTGTTGCGCAGGTAGGATGCTATCATGGTACCACACTGAAATTCACTGAGCTCATGATAGCGACCCATTTTTTCATAAATGTTGTAGAAGCACTCTGTATGCCTAGGTGCTTGATTTTACACACCTGTGGCCATAGAAGTGATTGGAACACCCAAATTCAATTATTTTCATTGGTGAGTGAATACTTTTGGTAATATAGTGTATGATTTGTGTACATCAGTAACTTATGAAAAGAGTCTGTATCTGTATCCATCTATATATCCTCGGCTGCTCATCTGGGTCTGGGCAAGAACATAAGCAAGAACCTGGGTGCCCTGATCAGTGTCTCTCTGACTCTTCCCTCTCCTGCTACACCTGAACCACCTGTCTGAAACACCGATTCATTTCCTCATTCATAAAGTCACTGTCAAAATGATCCAAGTTGCAAATTCATTTGCAGACTTTTATGTTTTTACAAGCACTGATATTCCAGGTAGATGTTAGTTTGTTATTTTTTGTATGTAACATGAGAGCATTTAACATTGTTCACTCGCCAACAGGCTATTTAAGGACGGAGATAGCGATTATGTCACAGATTTATAATGAGCGCAGCTGCAACTGTCAGACTGTCAGTCAGTTCCTCTGAAACATATACTGTAGTTACTGTAGCATCACTGTTTAAATCACACTGATCTATATAAATCTTTAGATGCAGAACACACTGATCAGTGATCTATCATTGGTCACGTTATAAGAGGTCACTGATGAAAAAATTTCTGGATCTTGGAGTTGATCCAGACAGATGTGAATGTTTGAGTGAAGATGAGGCTAAAAATTATTTTAAAACTTGAAAACTGAACTAAATGTATTTCAAGTGACTTAAATTTGTCAACGTTTTGAAAGTTATGATGTCTGCTTCCTGGAATAGGGCCATGGTCTCTCCTGGTTGCTCCACCCACTTCTCAAGTACTCACCTGAAGCGGGTTACTCATCACTCACCTGTTCCTCATGTATGCTGATTGAGACAGGCTATTTAAGGCTGAAGGAAACTCAGCTGTTGCTAGATTGTTGTGTCAGACTGCAGTGATTCTCAAATCCAGGCCTCGTGGCCCCGTGTCCAGCAGGTTTTAGATGTGTCCCTGATCCAACACACCTGAATCAAATGGCTGAATTACCTCCTCAGGATGCAGTCAGGTTCTCCAGAGTCCTGCTAATGACTTCTATATTTGATTCAGGTGTGTTGGATCAGGGACACATCTAAAACCTGCAGGACACTGGGCCATGAGGCCTGGATTTGAGAATCACTGTGTCAGAGTAAGGTATGAATGTTGGCTCTAATCAAGTCTATAGTCCAGGGATCCTCAAATCCAGGCCTCGAGGGCCGGTGTCCTGCAACTTTTATATGTGTCTCTGCTTCCACACACCTGAGTCAAATACAGAAGTCATTAGCAGGACTCTGGAGAACTTGACTGCATACTGAGGAGGTAATTCATCCATTTGATTCAGGTGTGTTGGATCAGGGACACATCTGCAGGACACCGGCCCTCAAGGCCTGGATTTGAGGATCCCCACTATAGTCCCATCTGTTTGTTGCCTTGTGGATTCAACTCTCTTCTCTGTGTAGACCTCGCCCACCTTGGACTTTTTCCAACAATCAGTGACAGTGTGTGAGCCCATGGACAGATCAGCAATCCTCGCCCCGCTAACAATTCATTCACTTTTTACTAGTGATGAGAAAATGAAGCTTTTGTGAAGCACTGAACCACTTGAGCAATTGTTTCGAAAATAGGTTCATTACTCAAAGCTTCAATTATAGCGCCCTCTCCTGGAAAAAATGCAATGTTTTCAATTACATAAATGCATGCACACGCTCACACACCTCAACGATCTGAAGCATCTTTGCACTGATTGAGGCACACATGATGTGACCAAATATCATGATATCAGGTTCTATTTACAAATAAAGATGGATGGATGTGTGTGTGTTGTGCTTTTGAGCAGAGTGCTGGGAAAACATGGCATTAACTGGGTGTGCTTGTGTAACTACCGCTTTTGCGTTAATCTTGATAAGACAGCGTCCGTCATCACGTTCAAATGACGAGCCAGCAAAGGTTGGCTTTAATTCATAACTCAGCAGTAACTGTTGGCCATAACAACGCTAAAACTGTGAACTATGAACCTGGCTGACTGTCTCGCTCTCACTCCTTCACTCGTAACCAGAGAATCACCTGAACCGGTCAGGTGATTCATTCCGAGAACGAAGCAGTTGCTGCTTCGGATATGTTACGTGATTTTTTTTTTTGTCCTGAAGCAAGCTTCGAAGCTGTGGTTCTATGGAGTTGTAAACCGAGGGTTCGAAGCACGTATCAAAGCTTTGGTTTCACACTCTCATCACTACTTTTTACACCATGTTTCTGTGCCAATAAAACCAGTGTTAACTTTTTTCTGTATCCTGTGAGTTCTCCTCAGTGGACATGGACTTGATTTGTAGAGCCTTCTCTTCCCAGGAAGAGCAGCTGAAGGGAACACAAGCAAGTGCTTCAGTGTCTTGGGGTGGCTATAGCTCAGGAGGTAGAACAGGTCATCTACTAAATGAAAATTGGTGGTTCGTTGTTCCAGTCAGCATGCCAAGGTATCCCTGGGCAAGATATTAAACCCCGAATTGCTTCCAATGTATTCATCGGAGTGTGAATGTGTGTGAATGCTAGAAAGCCCTTAGAAATAGAAAAAAGTAGCTGTATAAATGTGTGTGAATGGGTGAATGCAAATGCGTTGTATAAAGCACTTTGAGTTCTCAAGTAGAAAAGGGCTATTCAAGAAGTAGTCCATTTACCATTTACACCTTCTCAATCCAAAAGGTAGAGAAAATTGAAAACTTTCTACAAATGATGTGTTGTCAGATATAAGCTATCCCTGCAGTTTTATCTCCTGGGGAGGTTTCTTGTCCTCCAGCTGTCTCAACTGCCCATCGGGTCCATCTGTCCCACCTGCCTCTTCAGAAGTGCTGGAGCCCCCAGAAAGAGTTCTGACTTCACCTGTGTTGTTTGCTGGTGAGTTGTAAAACACCCGGGGGTTCACAGGACATATTGCTCTAATTTCTCTAAAATAACTTACATGACCAATTTAATGAAGGGTGCAGCTTTGCAGTGGGCACAGGCAGTGATAAATTCTTGTTGTGAACTCACTTATGCCAAATTCATTAAATTCAAATCTGTTAAAGGAGTCAGTTCCAATGCTGCAGCCTATCACATGTTTAGCCTATGGCAGGGAAGGAGGAGTGTGCTTGATTACTGAATAGACTTCTGGATCCTGGCAGAGGAGATGGGGTGGGAGGAGAAGGCACTAAATGGCGCTTTTCTGTCTATGTCCACAATGAGTTAGAAACTCAAGAATTACCTTTTTCTCTTAAACAGCTAATTTCTGTGTGTCATATTGAACAATCCGATTTGTGAGCATTGTAGACCATGGGCCAGATGGCCCCAAGAAGCCTCTCTCCCTTTCAGCCACCATGGTCGCCCAATCGGTGGCCAGTGCACTGGTAGAGTCTGAAGTGGAGCCTATGCAGATTGGGCACACCCACCTAACACCAGTGGAGCAGAGCAGAAGACTAATGGCAGGTGAATGTCTACTGTGGAGAGTTAGTTCCACCACCAGCCAAAAGGCAACGCCCACCATAGGGGTACTGGTGGGGGATTTTTGTTTCTTCAACCCTACCGTGTCTCATGGTTCCTGCCTCAATCTGTTAATAACAAAACTTTCTCCCTTCAAGCCTTGGTGGATTTCGGTGCTGAGCAAAGCTTCCTGGACTCTGATTTGGCCGAACAGCTCAATATTCATCTCTCTTCCTGAGCCTCTGTATGTTTCTGCGTTCGATGGGCATTAGCTAGCTAACATCACTCACCACACAGGATTACGCTCTCTGCTTCTCTCAGCCAATCACTGAGTACCTCACTCTGTATATCTTCCATTCTCCATTTAAATCCATTCTGGGTGGTTGTGGCTCAGGAGGTAGAGCAGGTCATCTACTAATCAGAAGGTTGATGGCTTGATTCCTGACTGCTCCAGTCAGCATGCCAAAGTAGCCCTGGGCAAGATATTGAACCCCGAGTTGCTCTCAACGTATTCATCGGAGTGTGAAGGTTAGAAAGCACTTAGATGCAGAAAGAAGTGCTTGCATGAATTCAAACGTGTTGTATAAAGTGCTTTGAGTGCTCAAGTAGAGTAGAAAAGCACTATATAACAACTAGTCCATTTACCAAATACTCCTCTCGTTCTGGGTCATGAGAGGCCATAGAAATATGCAGTCATGATTTCCTTAAAGTGGGCATAATTACCGGGGACCGAATAACCGAAAAACAAATATCCCTTGCCTCTGTCTTCTGCATTTGAATGTCTGCAGGGAGCAACTGTCTTCTCAAAACTAGACCTTCAGAAAGTTTATCAACTCATCAGAATCAGAGAGGGGGATGAATGGAAGATGGCTTTCAACACACCTCTGGGGCAATCTTGAGTATTTGGTGATGCCCTTCGGCCTGACCAACACCCCAGCTGTCTTCCAGTGATAAATTACATCCTCTGTGACTTCCTAAACTGCTTTGTGATTGTGTACCTGGACAACATTATCTTAAAAGACCTCTCGAAGCACCAGAACTACATCTGCCAGGTACTTCTGAGATTACTGGAAAATCCTGTCAAAGGGGAAAAATGTGAGTTTCATGTTCAGTTTTTTCTTGGGTTTCATTATTGAAAAGGACAGCATCTGGGTGATGCCCTTCGGCCTGACCAACCAAGGTCCAGCCAAGGTGGAGGCTGTTGTCAATGGGCCAGTTATCTCCACTCAAAAGCAGTTGCAAAGTTTCTGCCATTGTTTTATTAGACTATAGTCATGTTGTGTCTTCACTAACTTCCTTGACCTCCCCCAAGAAACCATTCCAGTGGAACTCTGCGGCCCTGGAGAATTTTGATTACCTCAAGGGAACCCATCCTGGCTCAACCTGACATTTCTCACCAGTTTATTGTTGAGGTGGATACCTCAGACATTAGGGTAGGTGCAATCCTATCTCAAAGGTCTAATAGATGCATCCATGTGCTTTTCTCACCATTTGTTTCCTGCAGAACAGAATTATGACATCATAGACTGGGAGCTGCTAGCAGTTAATCTGGCTTGGGAGGGAGGGAGGCCAAGCAGCCATTTTTAGTCTGGATACACACAAGAATCTTTCATACATTCAGACTGCCAAACAACTGAATGCATGTCAAACCAGATGGTAACTGTTTGTTGCATGGTTTAACTTCACTATTTCTTACCACCCAGGGTCCCAGAACACCAAGCCTGATGCTCTGTCCTGTCAGTTTGCAGATTTGGACTTACCCTCTAAAGAGATCTTTCCTGGGAGATCAAGTAGCTGGTGGAGAGTGGCTAACAGGATGAACTGGACCCTGGGACCGACCCTCCTAACCACCTCTTCATTCCATCCTCCATCTGTTCTCAGGTACTACATTGGGCTCCCACTGCTAATTTCAGCTGTCGTCCTGGTCTCCTTAGAACAATACCTTCCTTCAGAGACTGTTTTGGTGGCCCTCATTAATTCAGGATGTCTGAGTATGTCGGGGTGTGTTCCATCTGTGTCCAGAACAAGACTTCCACCTCTCCTCCATCTGGGTTGCTGAGGCCCCTGTCTGTCCCAGATTGGCCATGGTCCCTCCTCTCCTTAGACTTTGCTACTGACATCCTCCATCCTCAGGTAATACTACTATCATGAGTATTATCAATCAGTTCTCTAAAGCAGCCCACCTGTTTGTCCTATCCAAACTGCCAATAGCCCTGGAAACAACCTAGCCACTCACTGATCATTTGCTCCTTCATGAATTTCCCCAACACTGTCTCAGACCACGGTCCTCGGTTTACGTGTCAGGTCTAGAAGGAATTTGGCACCTCAGTCAGCACCCAGGTTAGTTTATCTTCTGGTTTTCACCCACAGACAAATGGCCAGAGTGGCTCAAGAACTGGAAACCGCGCTCTGTGATGCCTCCGTCAACAAACCACCTGGAATTCCTACCTGGATGCTCACAACACCCTGAGCTCCTCAGCTACTGGACTGCCTCCTTTAAAGCCAGCCTGGGGTATGAACTACCTCTATTCCTATCCCAGGAGGCTGAGTTGAGTGTTCCCTCTGTGCAACATCACCTTCGTTGCTGTAAACACCTGTGGAGAGCAACTCGGGCTGCTCTACTGCTACTCAGAACAAGCAGCGGGTCAACCAGCATTGTCTCCAGCACCCAAGTATACTCCAGGTCAGAAGGTTTGATCATGTACCAGAAATATCCCTTTGCATACTGAATCAAAAACTGTCTCCAAGCTTTATCAAATCATTTGCGATTATGTCTGTCATTAACCTGTTTACTGTCCATTTGAGATTACCTCATCACATGAAAATTCACAATTCCTTAAAGATCTCCCAGTTCAAGCCTGCGAGGTCCTGCCACCTTGTTTCCCCATGTAGAAAACAGCCTGATATCAGGCAGAATTGTCAACTCACCTGGACCAAACATGAAAGACAACAGAGTAAATCATGCATATGCATATTTGTGTGTGGACTCGGCAGCGATGTTAAATTAGAAAAGTTTAGAATAATTATTTAAAAGCAATAGCAGTCTGACAGCCTCACTGCATTATATTCCAGTTTAAGTTGGACTGTTTTTCCTCAGATAAATGCACTTCTACCATAAACTGAAGAAATGCTACTGATTGTGCATAAAAACGCAACAGCATGTAGGAAATTAAATGCATCATAAAGTTTTCAACATGAACAAATCTTGCTGAAACACATCTTGACTGTAACCATTAAAATCTAAATAATGACAAATGAAACCATCACTGACACTAACAGACCTTAATTAGGTTAAGAATAACTATTTGGGTGTGACACAGAACATTTGAAGGCCTCACTGATTTATATACCACTATATTGTTACCATGGAGTGGCACCTTAGCGTGTGGTTTTTGTTTTTTGTCTTGTCTCACAGTACCAACTGATGGCACTGAGTACACCAGTGATACTTTATAGAATGAGCCCTGTCGACCCCACGAGGCTACAGAGGAGATGACATGGCTGCAGAGCATGAATGAAGCAGAAAACTAAGGTACATACTTGTCATTACACCCTTGGTCAAAAATGGACACGTTTGGAGCGCTGATTACAACCCTATGGGAGTACACTGAGTGTAGGCTGAACTGAAAAACCAACACAGAAATCCTATACAAAGAGGATGAACAGGCTCTATTTCCTATGGAAACTAAGATCTTTAAACATGTGCAGCAAAATGAGTTTTAGTGAGTGCAGTATACTTTGTTGTGGTCTCCTGGGGTAGCAGTCCAGTTTGCAGCTACCTCTGATTGGCTGCAAACTGGACATTTTTGAAGCTGTGGTTGAGAGGAAGTCACAAACTGTTATAATCCTGACCGTCTTTCCACCACTTGATGCATAATTTTTTTTTATTTTTTACCACGTATCTCTCTGGTAGAGATATTAATATTGTTCTGTGTATTAATATTTTATCATTTCAACAGCAAAAACAAATATACAGAAATGGGCTAAATAAAGTATTTTATTTGTCTTTCTATATCTTGAAATGTTACCTGGAACTTGAATTTGTTTGACTTTAAATAAGGACATTTCTTCCATGTTCAGATGATAAGTTGGTGCAGAAAGTGTCTGAATTACAGATTAATAGGACAGGAGTGAAGAGAACTTGTCTGAATCCTCAGGTTTTAATGATTTAGTCAGTAATAAAATAATCCAGTGTCAGTTGACAGTATTTCCACAGCTGCACAGCAAACAATAACTGCTGATAGTTAATTTTGCAAACTTTATTTTCCAAATTGTAAACAAATAAGGTTTAAAATAGCTCTTGTTATTGCCCCAGAGCAACTCGGTTTTATGCAGTAACCTGAACTGACCATCAAAGTGACCAATCACATTAGGCTCCGTCCAAAATGTCAAAGGTCAGTTTAATTGGAGCAAGCAGGATTCAGGTCTGAGTACAGTGTCACCCACAAGCATGAAACTGTAAGAGTGTTCACAAAGTAGATGCATGCGTGGCTTCTTTGCGCATACGGCTGCTGAGTTCTGCATCCACGAGTTGTTGAATTTATGTGTGAGGAATGAATACCTGTGCTCATGAAATTCAATTGCTCAGAGTTTGTTCTCACGTGAGTTTTCTTATAAATATAATTCCATGCCGATGCTCAGGCAGCAAGGTGGCTTGGTGGTTAGCACTGCTGCCTCAGTTAGAAGAACAGAGGCATCAGTTAGAAGAACAGCTAGAATCCACCTTGGCTGGGCCTTTCTGTGTGTGGAGTTTGTATGTTCTCCCTGTGTCTGCGTGGGTTTCCTCTGGGTACTCCAGTTTCCTCCCAAAGTCCAAACACATGCAGTTACTGGGGTTA
Source organism: Australoheros facetus (assembly GCA_030220045.1). NCBI lineage: Eukaryota > Metazoa > Chordata > Actinopteri > Cichliformes > Cichlidae > Australoheros > Australoheros facetus. The sequence goes on along the minus strand of JASGAU010356304.1, from coordinate 13,884 downwards.
AGTTAATTGGTGATTCTAAATTGCTCATAGGTGTGAATGGTTGTCTGTCTCTCTGTGTTTGCCCTGCGACAGGCTGGCGACCTGTACAGGGTGTACCCTGCCTCTCACCCTATGACAGCTGGGATTGACCCTGAACAGGATAAGCGGAACAGGATGGATGGACTGATGCTCAAAATTTTCTAGAAGAGGTCTCCAAGATCTGTTACTCAGTATAAACCCTCCACCACAACCCCTACTCCCTAGGTCAAAGTAAAGGTTTCAAAGCTACCTAAATAAAGACAGTTATGGAAAGAGCTATGTACATGCATGAATGTCTTCTGATTGATTTTATTTGATGCACATTCTCCCATACCAGCTGCTGCAAAGGGTCTTATGTGTACATGTGTGATCTCGGTGTGTGTGTATATTGTGTAGACATCAGTGTTTGCCTGCCTGCACTGCACTAGCTTTGAAAAGCTTCCCGTGCCTGTTTGCATGGGATCAATACCATAATACTCCTATCCTGCAGCTCCGGATCTGAGTTTGCTATCTGAGCACTATTCCAAATGGATCTGGCATCAGGGAGGAAAATGGGAGTATGTTACCATAGCAACACAGCTTATCACAGCCATTCTCATGGTATATAGAGAGGAAGGAGTCGTACAGGCTAATGTACATTCAGCAGCTTGTTCAGTTAGGGAGGATATGTGGAACAATCAGCATGAATGTCACAAAGACCCATTAAAAATCAGAACAGCGACAGGTTCAATAAGGTACAGAAATCAGAGGCAATACATAAGCTCTCTGGTGTTCAACAGTATTGTGTGCAGGGCTCAGATTCCTGAGCTATAGGTGTGGGAACATGAGTTTTGTTATTTGTTGCTATGGGATGCAAACTGCATGGGATGCAAATGCCACAAAGCTTGCAACCTTTTTTAGTTTTTAAACTTTCAGAGCTGACAATATGCTACCCTACATATAATATGTACCTAAAGGTAATTGGTGTGTTTAAAAAAAAAATAAAGTGATGCCAAATGGTCCTGACCATATAAACTCTTGTGCATATGCACTCTGATGACAAACCATCATTCAGACACTAGGGGACCTTGATACTCCATGCTCCACATCCCCAAATATGGAAAGTATAACATTAGTGTAACATGCCTTTTTTTGCCAAAAATCAATCCTTTATCAAGTAGCCTTGTTTAGAAACCTATCACAGATTCCCTGTTCTATCAGATGCTAACACAACAATCAATGTTATTACAGTGAACCAAAGTGTGAAAGTGTGCACCAGGATCTAACAATTATAACTTTGTCCAAAATGGAGACAAATAAACCTGCCAACAAAAAGTTGCTCAGTATGCAGCAAACACATGTAACTGCATCATGACTGGATGAGTGCTTCAAAATGTACCTTAGAATTCTCAGTTGTTTTGTTTGTTTTTTTAAAGTTTTTTTCAGTATCAGCACATCCACCAGTGCACAGAAGAAATAACAGCTGTAGTTAAATTGGCCAATTTCACTTTGCAAGCAGTCAATAAATCCTCAAAACAGCAACTTACTAATGAACCATATATATGTTTTTTGGGCCTTTTTATGGCTTTATTGTGTAGTTCTTGCAGTGGAGAGAGACAGAAAGGCGGGCGGAGAGATGGGGAAGGCATGTGGTCAGTGGCGACAGGACGGAACTCGAGCCTGAGTCGACCGCTCCGCCACATGGGATACATGGTTGCCTACTCACACCATGAGCCACCCTGGGGCCCTGATGAACCATATTTGTTCTAGACTGCCTCCACACTCTGAATATAGAGGGAATTACTAGAATTACTAGAAGCTAATTATTGCCATTTATGCTGTTGCAGCTATATAATGAGCAATTGGTGTTCAGGCTCAAAGCTAATTCAAATGATCTTCAATATCTTGCAGTGAGATTTTGCTGTCAGTTTCAAGTACATCATCAACGCTTTCTATAAAGCAACTTTGAGTGTTCGAGGAGAAAAGCACAATAGAAAAACTAGCTCACTTACCATTTACCATGTTGTCACTCCAAATGATAGAGAAAATTGAAAACTTTCTACATACGATGTGTTGTAAAAAAACAAGCTACCCCTGCAGCTTTATCTCCTGGGGAGGTTTCTGCCCATCGGGTCCATCTGTCCCACCTGCCTCTTCAGAACTGCTGGAGCCCCCAGAAAGAGCTCTGCCTTCACCTGTGTTTTTCACCAATGAGTTGTAAAATGCCCAGGGGTTCTAAACTCAGTGCTCTCTTGTCTTCAAGTAGCTTTGCAGGACACTTGGACACTTTACCTCTTCTGCCATCACTTTATCCTTACAGTCCATATACATTTTATTCATTACACTCACCCATATAATGCATACCGTGTATGCTGTGTACCTTACCGGCTACAAATGTATATAATGTTTTGATATCTGTATATAGTGTTTTGATGTGTGTGTACATGTGTACATTGTGCCGTATTGTTAGTGGTGCATGAATATCTACCTTGCTTTTCCAACTTTACTACTAGAACACACTCGAGAGTGATGTGACTCCCAGGTCCTTCATCCAACTTAAATGGAAAACAGCAAGCTTATTAAAAGTATTTAAAGGTAGATGGAATAGAGTAATTGAGAGAAAGTCAAAATTCTAATTACAAATTAAGCTACTTTCAATGCTTTAGAGAACACATGTAGTAGCAGGATGTTATATGTGTGAAAATAAACTAATTATAACCAGGTGCAACAATGAAGCTCACTGATGACTTACAGTTTTCTGACATTAAAAAGCTGCGATGACACAGACAAAGACCACTGACAAGGCTTTAAGCATGCAATACTTATTAGTGGTCACTGTAACATTAAGCATGATCTGTACCTATATTTTCAACAAATATGCAATGTTTGTTGAAGATCCAAAGAAATCTCTCATTGAGGACTTTCTCTATAGCTTTCTAAGGAATACACATCCATATGGTATAAAAACAGAGGCAGCACTCTGACCCTAAATGTCACCTCACCTTGTTTAAATTTGTCCCTCACTATTGTTTCCCTCACCTCTAGCATTCTGACTTCTGTCCACCATTGATTGTGTCCACCTTTGGAAAGCTTGTGGTTTCCACAGGCGTTCCACTATTAGCAGCTGGATATTAATATATATTTAGGGGTTGTGATTGGTTGGATTCTTTTGGGACTTGCTGCAAGCAGTACGCGCGCGCGTGTGTGTGTGTGTGTGTGTGTGTGTAAATTTGCATTGCCACTACCCATCTTCATTTATGTTTCACATACATGCAGACACAGCATATACCATAAATGGGTCAGTGGTGGCTTTTGTTGGAAACTTTTGTATGATGTAGTTGGATTTAACTCTTTGCCAATGCAGAGGGGCCTTGGTGAAGGCTCAGCAGTATGTTTTCAGTGTCCCATGATTGTCTGTCTGTCTGTCTGTCTGGAAACGAGGTGGATAAAACAAAGAATCCACAACTTTGGTGCAGATCTAGGTCACTTTTTTTTTTTTAATTCCAGATAGCATTTTGGCCTTTGCAGAAAACTGCTGTGTTGTCCTAGTAATCGTTTCTACAAGAATAATTCTATACCTGGTGAGACGGCTGATTCATTATACTTATACTTTCGTGTATTTGATTGTTCGTTAACCCCTTCCCTGAGCAACAATTGCCAAGTCTTAGCTTTAGTTTACTATATTGTGACATAGCCCAGAGTCTCATATCTAAATAGCAAATATAGTCAAGCTGACAGAACATACTTGTGGTATATTTCTATGCGTTGATGCTCAGCAACAGCAAAATTACACATTGACTTTGCATAAATAATTTCATTTTAAGGAGGAAACTTTTTTTAAGGTTCCCTCAGTTCAGTGTCTGTTACACTCGTGTAAGGATTTGTGACTGCATCATTCTCTGCTGTGTCACTATCATGTGACATTTAAACACCTGCCAAAGGATTCAAAAGTACTTGTCATGATCATACACATGCTCACGAGGTGGAAACAAAGCAGAACAACTGAAACAAGTGAGGAGCTTATGCAATAAGAATCCTATCAGAAAAATTCAACTTTATGTTTTTTTTACTGTTTTTTACTGAATGAATTACAGCATACAAAAAGAATAATAAGTCACTGATAGATGGATTATTCCCAATGTGCATTATTATCATGGTATCAGTATTTCATATAGATATCATCATCCTCATCTATATTGTGACATCCCTATTGTGGAGTTTTAGGTTGTTTTACCTCCCATGAAATAACTAAGACTCTTTGACAGGCTTCTAATTTTAAAAACTAATGATGGTAGTGTTAAAATCAAATTCCCAGAGTAAATATTAACAACAGCTACTGCTAACCAATAAAAATCAGATTGGATTAACCAAATATCAGTTCTTGTCCATGTTACTCATCTTTAAAGGCTTACTTAAACCTAATGAAGTACGCCAGTGCTCACTGTCATGCAAATATATTCATTGTGCCTGCTGAGACCCTGAGGCCAGACTACAGCTTCCCTAAACCACAGCTCCCAGCATTATGCAAACCAACCCCATGAAGTTCATCCATAAGACTACTTCTGCTCTCATGTTAGCATCCATACAGGGCACAGAGGTAATCGTCACTTTCTCCGAAAGTTAAACCAGAGATGTCTGGAAGGTTAAAAAGACTTCTTACCAAAATCTTCAAAGATGTTTCTGATTATTTGAATTAAAATATACTTAGTCTAATATCCAGATAAGTGTTCACTTAGGCAGAATTTTAAAAATGTCTTCCTGTCTCAAACAGTACTGGTTAACCGGACTGTCTTCAAGAGAAATTGGTAGTAACAGAGAGCCACACACTGAGCCCAAAGGATCTGCAGATTCAATGGGCAGCAGGGAGGGGGTGGACGCATTTAATTGATTAGCCACTTTGAAGTGTGGAGGAGGGGGTGAATGAAACAACACACACGATTCTCTCATCACCATCTGCCTGGGGGTCAGCATCCCATTACCCTCCCCAAAGATGAGGAAAAGACCAGCTTCCCCACCCCCCTCAGTTCCCTGCATTTTTTTTAGTTCTTGCCCTCTTGCCCCCAGTGACCCAGGCTATTCTCAAAGAAGACTGTGGAGTAGATGGATGGAAGGATGGATGGATGTCTACACGGCTGTGATTTTAGAGAAAATAAATGGTGAATCATAGAACTGAGAGCATTGTATCATTGTTTCTGATTGTGATCATTGTTCTGTGTGTATGCTTTCAGTGTAACAGAATCCAGGCTGCAGTCAGTTGCATGCCCAATCTAACAAGAGTAAAATAAATAAATAAAAACAACAAACAAACAAATAAACAAAAAAATGCTAGAAAAAAATGCTGCTCTACTGAGATGATCCGCTCTCTGATGTTGGGTAGAAGAAGAGAAGAATGAATGACTTGGTGGTCGTTGTTATTTCATGTACTCTACTGCTATCTAGTGGCCAATCTGTGACACACAGTGGGGCCATTTTATTACTCATAGGTGCCATTAGAAAAGAAGTAAAAAGACATCCTCATATCAACCTGTTGGAATGATGATATGGTGAAAGAAGGTCAATGAAGCCGGATACTTTTGTTTTAAATGTGAACCACTTTTTAAAAAAAATCCAAGTTAACCTAAACTAAATGAAGAACTTTTTTCAACAATGGAGGAAAACAACAGAACTACATGAAAAAGTGTTCTGGGCCTGAACGCCCTCAGCCAGGTCATTAACAAGACTGGCTACAGATATCAACTACACAATGAACCAAACATCAGCCACTTCCTCTAAATGGATGACATCCCTATGCCAGGAGTGAAAGAGACATCGATTCACTGATCCACACCACTAGGATCTACGGCAATGTCAGAACTGAGGTGACTGTATTACCAGAAGGCAACACTGTAGACGTTGAGGACAGCTACAAGTACATTGGAATCACACAGGCAAATGGGAACCATGAAGAGGCCACTAGGAAAGCTGGAACCTGCAGAGAGTAAGACAAGTCCTGAGGAGTCAGCTCAATGAGAAGAACAAGATCCAGGCAATCAACAACTACGCCTCCTGGTCATCAGATACCCTGCTGGGATAATAAGCTGGCCAAAGGAGGAGATGGAAGCCACTGACATCAAGACAAAAAACCTCTTTAGCCAAATCCAGCACCTTGAGACTGTATACTAAGCAGAATGAAGGAGGCCGAGGACTAGTGAGGGTCAGAACCACTATACTGCTACAGCAGGAAGTGGGCCAGAGTTGATCAACTGCTTAATGAATACCTCAGGTAGCAGAACCCCTCCTGCAACCCCATATGTGCAGGAACTCAAAGCAATGACATCACTAAACCCCTCTTATGAAATCCCAAAGGCATTCCAAAAGCATGTGAAAGATCCTATATAATATAATATCGTATCTACATGATTTCCCAGACCTAACACTTGAGAGTGCTGATAAGCTATGACGAAACTTTGATTTTGATTATTTTCTTTCACTCACTGAAGTGTAAGAATTTTTCCATCAATTCCACTGTGTATACTGACAAATGATCAGTTGTTCTCTTCTTCACTGCCACCTCATACTGTGGGATGTGAAAAGAAGCCCCTGTGAGCCAAGTCTCTGGGTCCTTTGACCCATCTCTGAAAATGAATATTTTGCATTGGTGCTGATCTATATAGCCCTGTATTATTATGCCATCTGATATTCTTTTTGATTTCCCTTTCAACTTCTCCTGCAGACCCGTATCAACAGATAATAAGTCTCCAGATAGGAATGGCTGACACAGTCTGACTTATTTTTAACATGTCAAGCCTGCAGCTTGCACCCTTGTATTTCTTATCCAGCCAAAATGATAATAATTGGTTTAGTGATGTTTCCAGCATTCCAGTAAAATGCTTTTAACAGGATTAGTTTTACCATGGCCTTGTATGCACACCCAATAACTTAGCATGAGTTTAACCCTTCTCATTTTCAGTGGCATTTCTCCCGTTTCCACCTGCATTGCAGAAACTGGTGATGTTTTGAGTACCCTGCTGCAGATTCGAGGGCCTGTGCTTGTCCAACATTTAACTTTTTAAAGTGGGTTTCTGCTGCAGGCATATAAGTAATACATCAATAATCTAGTCTTGCTCTCATAAGAGCTCAGTAAATGTCCTGCTTGCTCCCCATTCCCATCCTGACAAGCAACACAACGCCTTATTGATCTTTTTACGCCTATCTCTAACTTTATTAATATATTCACACCATGTTTGCTTCTCATCAAACATCATTCCAAGGAATGAATAACCTCCCACACCTGTTTTAAGTGTCTGTCCATATAACTTCATTGGTACTAATTTATGGCATTTCAAAAAACTAGATGACTTGAGATTTCTCAGTTGATGATTCAGGTCCCACGTATATGCCCAGTCTTCAACTTTTCTTACTGCATTTTGTTTCTGAGGTATTCTAGATTTGCAGAATCTTCAATCCAGAACGCCCCCCTCATCAGCGTGATTTCCCTCCATTTTGTTCAACCTGTTCAAAAATATCATTAATCGTTATGTTAAATAATATAGGACCACACACTACCTTGTGGAGTACCATTATCAACTTTATGCTGACTTAAATACACTGCACCTACCTTTACTTCTATTGACCTACCAAACACGAAGTTTAATATCCAATTGTACAATTTGCCATTTACTCCTAGTTCTGAGCAAGTTTATGTCTTTCTGTCTTTCTGATTTATATTTGTAATTATATATGGGTCTGTCTGCTCGATGCATTATTAGGGCAAGAAGCAGGGTACACCCTGAACAGGTCCCCAGCCTGTCACAGGGCCAACACAGAGAGACAGACAACAATTCACACCTATGGGCAATTTAGAATCACCAATTAACTTAGCCCCATTAACTGTATGTCTTTGGACTGTGGGAGGAAACCAGAGTACCCAGAAAAAAACCCATGCAAACACAAGGAGAACATGCAAACTCCACACATATCACATATCAACATATGTAATGATGACTGTATGTTATCATCCCCCCAAGTGAAGTGTTAAAGAGTCTGATGGCTCTTGGAACAAAAGATTTCCTAAGTCTGTGAGTTGAGCAGTTCTGTGAGAGCAGCCTTCACTGAAGACACTCCTCTGTTCATTATACTGGTGTGTAATGGGTGACTGTCATTGTCCATGATAAAGAGCAGTTTGTCCAGTGTCCTTCTCTGCCACTGTAGTCAGTCCCGCTCCACTCCGACCACTGACCCACCCTGCCTGACCAACTTATCTAGCCTCAGCACATCTCTCTTTCTGATGCTGCCTCCCCAGCACACCACCGCATAGAAGTGGATGCTAGCAACTATAAATTGGTAGAACATCTGCAATAGTTTCCTGCAGCTGTTGAAGGACCCCAATCTCCTGAAGAAATAAAGCCGGCTCTGCCCCTTCCTGTACAGTGTGTCTGTGTGCACTGACCAGTCCAGTTTGTCGTTCAGCTGCAGACTGAGGTACATGTAGGTCCTCAGAATCTCTACATCACACCCCCACCCCCACCCCAATTGAGACTGGCTGTGGGGGTGGTCCAGACCTAGGAAGTCCACTACGATCTCCTTAGTCTTGGACGTGTACAGCAGCAGTTGGTTCCATTCCACAGGGGGTCAGGGCAGACAGTAGCAGATGCAGCAGAGACAGGGCAGTCAAACCGGCTATAGAAGAGATTGAATTCATATTAATGTCTATTGCACTGCTGTTCCTCTGCTTGCATCCTGTGATAGTCGTCATACTGTCCCAAATCTCCCTCATATTATTGTCCTGCAGCTTCCGCTCAACCGTCCTCCTGTAGGACTCCTTGGCCTTTTTTAAGCAGGACTTGAGTTCCCTTTGTACGCTCCTGAGCTCCTCCTGGTTCTTTTCTTTAAAGGCCTTCTTATTATTCAAGAGATCCTTGATGTCACTGGTTATCCAGGGCTTCTTGCTGGTGAGGCAGAGGCCATTCCTGGAGAAACTGTGTCAGGTATATTCAGTTTTTTTTTCTGTGGGATGTATGCCGTATGTGTCAAGCACATGCTAATTCCAGCTTTCCATATCCTCCAAAGACCCAATTCATTTTTGTCCTCTGTAGTCAGCGGTGGGAAGTAACAAAGTACAAATACTTCATTATCACATAATAAACTGCAGAGTATTTTCATACAATCTTTGTACTTAGGTAGATTTTTCAGGTATCTTTACTTTACTTGATTATTTATCTTTCTGAGTACTTTTTACTTTTACTCCCTACATTATCACACAAATATATGTACTTTCTACTTCTTACATTTTCAAACAGGCTCGTTACTTTAGGTTTAACACATCTGAGAGAAGTTTTCTGGTCACTGTGCCGTCAAACATGAAACGATCTGAGTCTAAATGGCGGAACGTGAGAGACAATCATACGCACGTATCCTCATCACCAGGGCTTATCGCATACAAAGAGATTAAAGAGGCAAAACCGTATAATTTAGGTATCATTTATAGTGCTATAATCAGAGGTTACAGTGAGCTGGACCTTTTCCCTCCAACTATGAAACAAGGCATGATATCTTTAATTCCTAAACCTGGCAAAGACCCTAAAGTTCTTGATAATCTCAGACCAATCGCTTTATTGAACACTGACTACAAAATTCTAGCCCTTATGCTAACAGACTGAAAATAAACTTGCATAAACTTATAAGTGGTTCTCAGTCAGGCTTTATGAAACATTCGTAACAATACACGCTTAGTACTTGACCTCTTAGACTATAATTATTTAATAGAAGATGATGGTTTTATTTTATTTCTCAACTTTTATAAAGCCTTTGACTCAACTGAACATCCTTTTATTTTTAATTGTGGGCAGACAGAAAGTCTGAAAGATCAGTCAATCAATCTTTATTTGTATGGCAACAAATCACAACATAGTATAAACTGTAGCAGTATAATCAAGCCTCTTTCAGCTCTTTATTTATCATCTGCTTCCCTCTGAGTTCCTACAGAGGGCCACACGCAGTGCCCTTTGCTCTTCTTTCTCTGTCCTGTGCATTCCGATTCTCTCTGCAATGGCTTCATTGACTCTGGCGCTAAGCTTGTCAGGTGACAAAGGCTGAGCATAGGAGTGGTCCTAGAAACAAGGATGAAAATATTAAAGTCACAGTCCATTACAGGGTTGTGCATGTGTGTACATACGTATGTCTGAAAGAGTAAAAGTGGGAGGTGGTGAAAGGGGGAAGGGGTATGTATATAACCAGGGGCATGATGCCCACAGCTGTTTGAAGCATAGCTAGCACTTAGTGCTCACAACACTGTGCAAAAGGCAGGAGTTTGGTCAGTTGGGTGAGCTGGAAACAGTCGGCTGCCAGGGTCTCTAGAGGCTTCTTTGAGGTCTGAGATGTCCAGGTAGCTCTACCCTAAATTTATGGGTAAAATGTTGACATTATCCTACAATGTAATATAAAACACTGATTCCTTCACATTCAGAATGTAAATCATATTTTCAGCAGTGTGTCACTGACTTATCTAATGTTTGCAGCCTAGTAATAAACCTAGAGCTGGAAAACAGAAGACTGAAGGAACAGCTCCATCTCTGATCCTGACGGACCTGCTCTGTTAGAGTTCTCAGGTCTGAAATGCTCACTGCAGAGCATGGATGACTGCTGGCACAAACTGCTTTCCTTCTGAGAGCTTCTTCCTCCTGGTTTCACAGCCCTTTATCTTTATCATACATAGCATAAAAAAAACAACTAGTGAAGCACCTGTCAACAACCACAGTAGTTAGTTCGGGGTAATCCAGTTAAGTAGGATTGACTTTGCCATTGTTTGGAGGCTGGTTTCACCGTGAAATTCATAACCGCGGTGAAGCAGCCGCATTTCAGCCGCCGATTAAATTTTCTTGCGCGGCTACCCTAAGTTTTATGATAGTGCTCCTCCTTCGTTGCTGATTTCCATTCAACGGACCATAAACAACCTGTAGTTATTTTTGATTTATATATGTGTCCTCGTTATGTAAAGCACTATGACATAACAATAACATTTATTATATTATGTAGTTTAAGACAAAGTTATGGTGTGTGTGTTATTCTGGCGAAATTAAGAGAATAAAGCTCCAGAAGTCCTATTTTTCTCAATCAAGATGTGTTCCTTTATTCCTGTGAATTTTGCTGGTAATCAAAATTCACCATGATCTGCACTACATTCCAGGTGATTTTCAGACATCTAGGATTGGCTCCAGCCCGACAACCCTCCCCCCGCGACCCTGAACAGGTTAAGCACAAGAGAATGGATGGCTGGATGTGGCTAATATGTATACAGAAAATCAGAATAAATAAACCCAGTCTTAAGTTATAGGACTGTAAAACTGTAATTATAAATTGACAATTCTGAGCATATTGAATAAACTCAATCTAATCTAGTGTGGCGATATGATATTTTAAAAAGTCATTAAAGCGTACCATAAAACTTAGGGCAGACGCGCAAGAAAATTTTAGCGGCAGCTGAGTTGCGGCTCACTTGACCGCGGTAATTCATAGCGGGACTCACAGTATTAAAGTCAGCAAATTCTGTTTTCAAAATCTTTTAATGTTTTTAATTAAAACAACAAAAACAATTATTCAGTCTTACCTGTGAAAGGTAATTCCATGTGATCCGGTATCGACTGTAAAACCGGTTGAACAACTCCATACATCACAAGAGTGAAGCATCTCTGTTATGTTTGCCACAGCCAATATGGCGGCGCCGTTGACGTACGATTCATCGCGGAACACGGCGTCTACTTACGTGTATTTATGCGGCCAACCGCTTCCATCCACGAATCCTTTCCTTCGGCCCTGAAATCTTTCATTGACAAAGTAATAATAATAATAATAATAACAATAATAATAATAATAATAATAATAATGAAAACTAAAAAAATGGGGAGAAAACGTGACGTGACACCGGAAGTAAATCTCGTATCGTATAATGGCTATTCCAGCAGTTCTTTAGAGTATTTTAGCCGATTATGTGCGAAGGGAAGAGTTTGTCTCCATTGAAGTATTTTTTGCTGGCAGGGTTGGATCAGGTTTGCGGCAGTAAGCGAGCATTACCCTGACACGTGCAGTGATAGCTGTGAGCTGTTCTCACTAATTCAAAATGAGGACTGTGTTGATGGTAGCAGAGAAGCCGTCCTTGGCTCAGTCGATTTCCAAAATTCTTTCGAAAGGTGGGTACAGTTTTAAAGCTGTTTAGTATAGAGTGAAACTAATTGCCCAGCCATTGATAAGCTTGGCCGTTAAATGATTGGGTGTTGCGTAGGTTAACTTAATGAAAACAATGAGTTAGACTAGTTAGGCCATGGGAATGAAAGTATTAGATTACTGTCCAAGAAAATCTTTGTTTCATTATTTATTATTTTTTTTAAATGGCGATTGAAGACTAGTAAAATTGTACGATGAAGTGAAAATAAGAGGAAAGTGGTATTTCTGTGGGCATTTCCTACTTGCTAGATAAAGATGTTTATTCGTTATTGTGTGTTCATAGATGCGGGAAAACGGGCTGAAGACGACGATTTTGCTGTGTTTTTGTGCCAGACTGGGACCGCTGATAGATTTTTTTCTGAATAATGAAATATTTTGGTGGGCGTAATTTAGATATGCGAGCGGTGTGCAGTAATCGAATACTTTTATTCCCATGGCCTTAGAATTGCTTGAAAGTCTTTGCATGATATTCATCAAAGACAGTTAAGCTGGGACAGAGCTTCACACTCAAAATCATTGCCTAACCATCATTGATGCTGCTTTGACTTGTTTCCCAGAACTAAGATATTTCCTGTTAATGAAATAGATTAGTTTTGATCAGCCAACCTTTTGGTATTAGATCATTGGCCGCTTTATGAAGATGCTGCCTAAATCTGGTCATAAAGGATCAAATCAGCCTAGCTGGCTGGCTAGTCTTGCTTTTCAGAGTAACCTCAATGATGGTCCCAATGTTGGAATTCATGATTTGGCTTGAATAAATCGAGCTAATTTAATGTAAGTCATTGTGCATCTTTAAATACAGTTTATTTTACATTTGCACAAGTTGAATCACGTGTTTGCATTTAATAACTGTTATACATTCATTATCATTTTGATATAGAAAATTGTTATAGTGTTCAGATCTGAAAACTTTCTCCTTTCCTTTTCAACTCTCTTGTGCTTCTCTCTCAACACCTTTGTTGGGTGGTATTTTTAAACCTTAGTTAAAGGGGACATGAAATACTACATGTATAAGAACTAATTAACTCCATGGAGTCCTTCTCTAAAAAACTCTCATAGATTTAACACTGTCTGTGAAGCTGGATTTAAGAAATAAGTGTTTAAAGTTGAATTTTTTATAGCATGTGTAGCACCATCTTGTGCCAGTACAGAATGTGACGTCACTGGGTTGGTTGGTTGTCGCTAACAGATTTACATTAGTTTATGTGCGCTAACTAGTGACTGAAACGATTACTCAGTGGAAAACAAGTAAACTAAAACTAAAAAGCAGCGTAATCTGGGTCACTCTGTGCTTCCCATGGCCACAGCAATGAGTTTATGTTAACAGCAAGGATATCCTGTCCACTTTCACCCTTTGTCTGAAGCAGTAAGTGGTTCTTTTTTTTGACTAGCTGCACTGAAATGGGAAAATGCAGCTATTAACCGTAATGTCCAGCTTCATAGAGCACTTTATAAAAGAGGACTGTGTGGGGGGAGAGCCTGTTTGAGTCACAACACTATTTTATGCAATAAAAGTCTAATTCCCCAAGCACATCCAGTTTATAACGTAACAGATTACTACATGTGCAACACACCACAAACATAACTTGGGCTACGTTCACACTGCAGCCTGAAGTGACCCAAATCCGATTTTTTCGCCCTCATGCGACCTGTATCCTATCTTTTCATGCCAGTCTGAACAACACAGAT
>JASGAU010356301.1:0-18323 GCA_030220045.1 Australoheros facetus | reverse complement strand
TTTTTGCTTTTAATTATAGATTTTATTTATTTCAGTTAATGAAAATGTTTTTTTCAGTTTCAGTTTTCATTATTTAGTTTGTTTTCGTTAACTATAATAATGTTTGTTACGAAGTTTACCAGCCGGCAGGAACCAGCTTGGTGGTATCACATAGCCAAACTCGCATGCAATTGGTCAGTGGGTTTCCTTGGACACTACTACCGTAAGGACTGTATAAGCTGCGCCAGTAAACCAGAAAGCGCTCAACAAGATTTTAATTAAGTGGTTATTTCTGTTTTGGTATTAGGTTCGGGTCCGCTTGAGACATCATTTCGGTCCGGATCTGGACCGAGGTCCACCTATTGGTGATGGCTGTCATAAAGCATTACAGCAAACCACAGTATGTGTTGGATAGTACTCCTTGCTTGCAGAATGTTTGATAGTGCGTAACTGCTCACCAAGACAACTACCATGCTCCTTTGTGGCAGCTCTCAATAACTGGGAATTCTTTGACTGTACTGGTACAGTACGGATCTTTTGAAGTGGCCTGCTGTGCCATGGGTGTTACAGTAGCTAGGGGAGTTAACTCAGATCAGAGCTCTGCAATTAGAGACTTGCAGTGACCTGGCAGGCAGGACTACCCGAAGCCTCACCCTAATCCTCTGACTAGGCAGGCACCTCGCTCCTTTCCTCGCTATCTGTGAGTCCTTTGGTGATGTGGAATGGAAGCAGACCATTAAGAATATCAGGGATATCATGTGAAGTCTGATTAACCATGTTTCCACAGTGCATGAAGAATACTTCAGGAGTCTCAGATGGAAGAGACCAGAGAAAGGCTTTGAGGCCACCACAAGAATCCAGTCATCATTATGGAAAGCACAGACCCTAGGCTGGACCCTTTGGGACCTCAATAGAAGAGGAGGAAGCAAGTATTAATCTACCTACTAATTTTTTCATAGCACATCAGTACATGCTTTTGGACTCGACTCATACCCTAACACAGAATTCCTCTCATATCCCTTTAACCTGAAAAATCTGCAGCCATTCTTTCTTGGAGAAAACTGACTGAAGCTGTGCAGAGTACACCTTCCAGATGAACAGGCCCGAGAGGAGACATATCATATTCATGCAGCTGCGTTTCATGTACAGTCAGAGTTTGGAGGTAAAAAAATAGGAAGTTCTCTGCCTGTGCTCAAAGGCCTGTCCTCATTTGTTTTTGTTTTTTGTCCCAAAAATTGATTTTTTTCTCATCTTTGAAAACTTTTTTTCATTGTTGGACATTTAAGGGGAGGGATATCGCTACTGAACGCCAAATTCAATTTAGAATCAAATCAAGTTTTACATTTTCACTGACTGGCCTGATGCGGTGCTGTAATAAAAGAGCCGAATGGACCTCGAGCTATTTTCCCACATTATCATTACTGCTGACATGAACTTAAAACGGTTTCACATAAAATATATGAACTCAAGGATTGCTTTTTAACTTGTTCCAAGAAAAGAAAAGTGGCTCTTGAGTTGTTGAGTTTTTTTCACCTTCTGGGATAAGAATACACTTTTCTCACTGGTTCCACATCATAAGACCCCCGAAATATTACTGAAGTTTGAAGTGTGACGTTTCAGCAACAAAGGTTTCCAGTAGCTAAAATCTACCAGCCAGTAATGTAAAATTGTCCATTTGTTTCACATTTGCTTCAGAAGACATCATTAATAAGCTTAATAAGCTGTTGTGTTGGATTAGCTTTGTGTGATCTACGGTTGAAAGCAATTCTTATGTAGGTCATACTGCCCTTTTTAACACTTCCTACTTTAACCCAACTGTCTTCTAATTGGCAGCCCCTCACCCACATAAAGAGCATGTGGGTGGGGCCACCATCTGTGATGTCATACAGATCCAAGCGTAGAAAAGACTTATTAATTAAACCATTATTTGACCAACATTAATATCACCAGTCACCAGTGGAACAGAAACCATATGGCAGAAAAAAGCATCGACTTTAGGCAGTTGTTTTCTACCTTTTTCTTTGGACATCTCGTGTGTTCGTCACAAGCAGCCGATTCTGAAGCTATCCATTTCTGACTGGTGTTCATGTGATATTTATAAGAAAGTGAAACAAAGCATTCTCAGACGAGGTTTTAAGGGTACGTATTCCTGCCCTGGTTTAATGTTTATTATGGTTCCCCTGCAGGGTAAAGCTCTAAGTGCAGTGTGCAGTGAACAGACCTTTCTCTGTTACAGAGAATAAAGACATGCATTTACACTGACTGCACTTTATTACTCTGAAACATGCTTGGGTAAGTCTTGTGCTGATGTGAGTGGGGACAGAAGCAGAGGAGCATAACAGCTGGTAGTGGTCGTTATTGGAGGTACCATCAATGCACCTCTGTTAGTGTCTGACGTACCGAGGTTATTAAAAATTCAGCTTCTGTTACAGAGACGAGTGTATTCTGAAATGTTTTGTAAGATTTTGCTATAAACACACACCAGTACCTACTCAAATCTTGTCTTATGAGTAGCTAATATTTACAACACTGTTAATCATAAACTGAAAGTTAAAATAATGCAAATTAAAAATTTGAAAGTTTTTTAGTCCTTTAAACAGTTCCCTGCAGAAACAATGTAGCCGGGCTGCTACATTACATATTACCAAACCTGCACAAATCACAGTTGATATTTCAGCTTGGTCTACTCCAAACACGTCACCTATGCAAAACTTCAGAGAAGTGGATGCACTGCTCTGACTACATAAAATAAAACACTGTCCATCACTGTAACGACGATCTATTCTAAAACCTTTTATGAAACAAAGACCGTTAATTAGTTCTCCAAAAATGCTTTAACACAAGCTGCTGCCCGGTGGTAAATTTAATGCTCAAATTACATTTAAGGATCAGATCATTTAAAAAAATATAAGAACTTTTGTCCGGTAGCATTCAGAACAGTAGGGTTATGCAGCCAGAGCCAGGTCAGGCTCTGCAGCAGGGAGGATGTTCTGTATTGTTGGAACATCAAAGTAAGAAGGAGTGGTGCTGACAGATGTGATGCATGACCACTTCAAGGCTCAACGGAAAAGTGTTGTTTTTAGAAACTAAAGCAGTACTGAGAAGGCAGAGGGTGAGTGCAGCAAGCACTCCTGCAAGGAGGCAGTGAACTCCATAATGGCACCAGTGGGATTCCTGATTGAGCTTGGACAATAACATCAAGGAACTAACGAGGTTTTCTGCAGATGTGTTGAACTGCTACAATTAGCTGGTTCACTGGCATCTGTTTGGGCAGCGACTCTTGTTCAGTTTAGCCATAATTATAGTCCAGACCCTGAAGGGCTACTTCAAAGGCTGGGAGATTTTTCAGTTTGACAGAGGTCGTTACTGAGTGAACAAAAACTACTGTCAGTCCTCTCATGGGGTCCAGATTGGTGTTGGCAGTGTGTAAATGAGAAGGCATATTCCAAACAATTGCAATAATTTGGGTTATATCTACAAAGCACCTCTCCATTTTTACAGCTTCCCCCAATGCTACATGTAATGGATGAGGCAATGTACTACATCCATGTCCACTAAATTACACTGCTCAAAAAAATAAATAAATAAAGGAACATTTTTTAATCAGAGTATAGCATCAAGTCAATTAAACCTCTGTGATATTGATCCGGTCAGGTCAGTATCAGAGGGGGTTGTTGATCAGTTTCAGCTGCTTTGGTGTTCATGAAATTAATAACAGGTGCACTAGAGGGGCAACAATGAGATAACCCCCCCAAGCAGGAATGGTTTTACAGGTAGAGGACACTCAAATTCTTTCCCTCTTCATCTTTTCTGGCTGCTTTTTCACTAGTTTTGCATTTGGCTCTGGGCTAGGATCAGTGTCACTGCTGTTAGGAGGAGGCAGTACAGCCCGGCGTCCTCTAGTGGGCCCTGTGCCCAGCACTGTGGGGCCCAACTGCCATTTGCAATAGAATACCGAAATTGGCAGATCCACCACTGGCGCCCTGTGCCTTTCACAGGTGAGAGCAGGTTCACCCTGAGCACATGTGACAGATGCTGCTTGTGACTTCTACACAACTGTACTTCCTTTTGCAAGAAGAGGAGCTGCCCCCTGCTGGCTTTTAGAAACAATGTCGTTCCAAGGCACTACTGTATTGGATTCCTTTTTTAAGTTATCTCCATCTTTCATATACAGTTTGTGGACATCCATCTAGTTTCATGATCACTCATCCAATTCGGGGTCATAGGGAGTTAGAACCTGTTCCGGTCACTGGGCTTGCTGAAACCTTTTGGAAAGATTTTCCAAGCAGTGTTTCTCTGTTAATATCAGCTGACTGTGCACTTGCGTTTGATCAAAGACAAGGACCAAGGTCAACCCTGAACTGCAAGTCGTACAGACTCAAAATTCTTACTAAAACAGCAAAGACAAGTTTGAATTTATCAGTAAAGGTCTTGTCTAGTGTAATTCATTTCTTTAAACCTTTGATTTAAGAGAAAATGGCCTCTCTCCATTCCATATGTCAGAATAATGCATGTAAAGTAAAAATGAGGATAAAATACCTGCAGTATTACCAAATAAAAAGTGATGACAGCATCTGAGTGAGTGAACCAGATCCCAGCTTCAGTGTGTCCAATTTCTCACACTGCCACAAGAATATGGTGCCAACACCACCACACACTGCTGCAATATACACACCTTTGTTGTGATCTTACTCCACCTGCTCTGGAAGGGATTAAACAGCATGATCTCACAGGTGTCGCCATGATCGTGTGTGTTCCTGCCACAGAATATACTAACTTTCCAAAATTTCTATAAAATTCTCGTTGCTGGTTAATCATATCTGCAATGCTGTCTGTTTGTTTCCATCGTGCATTTTACCAGGAAGGTGTCCGAAATCTGCAAATTCATCGTGCAGCACAAACAGTGACACCAAACTCACAGCCAGAGTCACAAAAATATCTTCTGCAAGGAGAAAGAAAAAAGGAGTTCTGCAACAGGTGCTCTGAGCTCTGATCGAGTCGTGACCTCAATATCACTGAGTCAGTCTGGAGTTGCACCGAGAAAGACAAAAAACTTTTAAGCTCTAAAAAGGAAAGAAAAAAAGCATCTTTGAACAAACTGCGTGTCAGAGTACTGAGGAGGATGGTGCTGTTTTGTTGTATATTCCCTGTTTATATATCCTTTCAAGCTGATGAAGCCTTTTGCGTGTGTTGTCTTAGGTTGCGGTGCGTCGTGTCAAACTTGCTGCAGTGAGTTCATGAAACAAAGAGTGTGTGTGGAGTTTGTTTTTGTCTGTCTCAGAACTCACCAGGAATGCTTGTTTTTGTTTTTTCCATTATGTTCCTCCACTCTCTGTGATTACAGTGCTACAAAGCCCTGGAATAGCAGCTGTCAGTGTTCCAGGTATAACCACTTCACGGCTCCTCTCATCTCTGGAAATGCCTCGAGCATTAGCACTTTCTGGCAACACTGAACCTCTCATTTACAGAAAAGACTACAAAAGCTACAAAGTCTACCTTCCCAAAATTTTGAAATGAATATTAAAGGCTCGAATGCAACTGGCTGATTATGGCGACAGTAAAGTGGCAAAGTGTGTGCGTGACTATTACCTATTATGTTTTTAATGCTCTTCATCTTTACACCCTCCTGGCAGGAGTGCACACACACAGGAGCAAAAGTGAACACTCCAAGAAAAAGCAGTAATCCCATCAAATGGCAGCAAACTCATCGTATCCAAAACCAGCGAGACCAAAACAACAATCAGTAACAAAATCCCAGTGTGACAACAGCAGCCGCTGCTTCTTCACTATCCTCCTCCTCCTCATCATCTCAGGCCGTTCCAGACTGACAAATCTCAGTCTCTCCCTCCTTTCTTACATTTCACTCACACACACACACTCACACACACACTCACTCACACACACACTCACTCACACACACACTCACTCACACATACACACAGGGCTAGAGCAGTCCCGGAACTGTTTGTGTGTTACTGTTGTTAGGTTCGCCTGTGGTCAGTTTTTCCAGCTCCAGCTGTAGTAAAACAGCTCAGCTATGAGCTATGAGCAGCCTATAAGCAGTCATAGAGGGAGGACTGGGTGGGAGTGTGCGTCAGACGAAGGAGACAGAAGGAGGAACACAAAGTGGAGCTGAGCTGCAGTGTGTGTGTGTGAGTGTGAGTGTGTGAGAGAGAGAGAGAGAGTGTGTAAACATGTTTCATGTGTGTTTCATTCCTGAGGACTCCATGTTAAGCCTGCCGCAGAATCTGTGAGCTGTTATGTCTGTGTCTCTTTTTTATGAGTCCTGAGTTATGCTGCGCTGCCAAATGTGGACAACATGTGGAAGTAAACGTTTTTACTGAAATACCTCTTTGCTAAATCCCCCTCATGGGTAACCTGATGCTATAACCACTTTTTCTAAGTCTGATCTTGCGGTGCAATCTTCTTCTTCTTGGTTATTTTTAGACACTCAGCACTTTTGGCAAGTTGGTTTTTTTTTTGCCTTCACAGAAACATGAATGCCAGCTTGGCCTTATCCAAGCTAGTTGCTTCAGTCTGAAAATACAGCTGAAAATATGTTGTATGTTTCTATAATCCATTTTTAGAGCTACATTTTTAATTTAGTCCACTAGGGAAAGACTTAATCAGTGAATCTCATAGACTGTGAGATCTTTGGGTCTGGAAAGCAAAACCTGCTTTCTTTATTATGGCCAGCAGGGGGCAGCTCATCCAACTGCAAATTATATTGAAGCCTGTGAGGAAATGGCCCTGCTCCTCACTTACTGTGTGACTGAATGCAGTAGCTGGCTGAGCCCTTTCTGTGTGTAACATGCATGTGACCATGAACTGTATATGCAGAAGAAAATGGATGGATGGATGCATGTACATACACAACAATGTGGGGAACACAGGGAGAAAACACGGAAGCACAAGGATAGTAGATACTGACATTCGCATACAGGCACACAGAAAACAGCACACACACACATAAACAACGCACGTGTGAACCATTGTTTTCACCACAATGGCTGTTGTCACATGTATTCTGCGACCTACTTCCTACAAGTGGGTAAACATCACTGCATTCTCAGGTGTGTAATTTGTGTGTGTTCATGACTTTTTCACATCACACAAAAGTTCCCCAAAACAAAATGTTTGACCACAGGAAGCGGAGAAGCAGCACAGCCGCATTCAGATTGATTCAGATTTTGCCAACACGGAAGATTTGGGCTCATCTTGATTCACAAAAAAAGAGAGAAAATGTTCAAATTAAGCAGCTAAAAATGAAGTCAATAATGAAGTGCCAAAAACTGCAGTTTCACAAATGAGTACTTTAGGTTGATTAAAAAATGTGCATCAGTCCCAGAGACCGCCATATTTAGATGGTCGATGTTACAACAGACATCATGTTTACAGCTTGGTACAAAAATATTCAGGTTTCTGGAAAATTGATAGTCCATAAATTCAGGTGTTCCAGTCACTTCCATGGCCACAGGTGTATAAACCAAGCACCTAGGCATGCAGACTGCTTCTACAAACATCAGTGAAAGAGTGGGTCGCTCTCAGGAGCTCAGTGAGTTCCAGCGTGGTACCATGATAAGCCCAGTCAACTTCCTCAATACTAAATATTCCACAGTCAGCTGTTAGTGGGATTATAACAAAGTGGAAGCGATTGGGAACAAAAACAACTCAGCCATGAAGTTTTAGGCCGCGTAAAATCACAGTGGGGTCAGTGGATGCAGTCAGTGGATCACTACGGACCTCCAACCTTCAGATCAGCTCAAGAACAGTGTGCAGAGAGCTTCATGAATGGGTTTTCATGGCCGAGCAGCTGCATCCAAGCCTTCCATCACCAAGCTTAATGCAAAGCGTCGGATGCAGTGGTGTAAAGCACGCCGCCACTGAACTCTAGAGCAGTGGAGACGTGTTCTCTGGAGCCAGAATCTCCCAATTAATGCATCCCTAATTTTTATATATACTCAAAATACCTACTTAGTTCTATATGCTGTTAAAACAGAATATAAAATTTATCGCTATGCATGTATACCAGCACTTTAATTTTAATTAAATAATGCCATATTTAAATGTTATTTAACCAACAGGACAAAAAAGTGTTTGAGAGAATAAGCAGAGAGAAATGATGCACACACGAGTGATGAAGAGAATGGATGCTAATTGCTGGGTGTTAATTGTTGTCTTTGTCAGCAGTGATGTGCACTGGGGATGTTCTGGAGACTGGATGTGGACCCACATCGGACCCTACTTTTGTAACAGTACTCTTGTGCTGTTGTAACTAAACTAACTTTTGAAAATCTGCTCTTTGCAGTGTTTATATTTACTTGATTCAAATTCAAAATGTATATGAAATAACACGTTAACATACTTGCACTTCTTTGATTAAAAAACAGACATTATTTGTGAGAATCTGTTTCTATAAATAAAAGGTTTCGTACCACATGTGAGAACTGTTCAAAAACGTCTGCAGGAAGTTCAAACAGCGTCTGCTTCCTGCCCCCCCCCCCCCGTCGCTCCTTTTGTCACTGTAAACTGGATCAAAAATGTAAATCCACTGATGTAGACTGATTTGTTTCTAATTTTTGACCCTCAGTAAAAGCCCTGCCTTGGTTCTGTTCTTGGTCGGTGAACATGAACAACATTCTGCAGGTAAACTCAACATATTCTGGTACCCGTTAAAAACTCCTGTTTTTTTTTTTTCCAGCAGTTGATAATGATTTACCAGCTGTTTCTGTTGACTGACTTTTACACGTTCATAGATCGTACAGCTCAAAGCAGAACAGAGGAGCAGAAAACGTGCGGCCATAAAAACCATAAAACCCTGTCTCTGCCTCTTTCTGAACACACAGACTGTGAGTCCCTAAAGAGTCTCTCTAACTCAGGCTCATTCTTTGTGGTTCTTTCAGAATGAAGGCTCATATCTTTATCTTTATCTTTATCTTTATCATTTTGCATGTGCATCTGGGTGTTTTACAGTGACAAGGAACTAAAGATTTGTGCTATTAAAAGATGTAAGTGGTAATAAAGTTGCTATTTTCTTTTATTGTCATTTTTTTTGTTTTAACGATGTCAGAACCTCAGATGTGAGCAGAGCACAAAACAGATGCTCTTCACATACAAACACAACACACAAATATGATGCAGAGCTTGTGTTATTTTTGGGTCGTTGTTCCTCAAGGTCTAGGTGAAGGGGGGGGGTTCCTGTTGGTCCTCAGGAAGAAGGCGTCAGCACAAGAAAACAATCGGAGGATGTCCAGTGACAGACGCCGATAAGGTGTCTCTGCTTCTCATTCTCTGACACACACACACACACACACACACACACACACACACACACACACACACACACACACACACACACAGAGTATCCAATGAATATCATTATCACCTCGTGAAATGCGGCTGCTGATAATTAGTCACATGTCTCAACCCTAAACACTGGGGCATTTTCTGTGATGGAAGAATGTGTGCACTTTTGTACACATGTGGTAATGCATACACAGTCATTTTTGCTGCTGTTGCCATAAATATGAGCATGCTTGATTTTTATCTTGATCTTGGACCTGACAGGGACTGACAAAGCAGCGTGATCTGGTGTTTGTCAGTCAGTCAGCGGGGATACACCAAAAACATCTCTGTTGCTCCAGTAAATCACAGAGTTCAGCTGATGACACTAAAACCTCACACCAAATACAGACTTCTGGCGTTATTGATTCATTACTGTTACACTCTGTTAAAGTAGAGTTATGCATGAACAAATGTGCTTCTTATCAACTTTCCAAAAATCATACTTTAAGTGACCAGCATGAAAGTGTAAAGAACCTATATTGGTTGCCTTGGCAGCCAACAAATAGCTAAATAAATAATCTTCAAAAACTCTGCACAGAAAGACTCATGGCACTAAAATACAATAGATCCTGGGGCTTATTGATCAATACCGCCTCCACTTTCTGTGCGACATAAGCAAAGATGTTATACATAGATGTGTGTAAATCCTGGCGATCTTTTTACACTTCCTGTTCTCACAAAGGGCTTTAAAACCAGGACCGGTACTGCAGACTGTCATGTATATAATCATGAGCGACATGCAGGAGTCGATACGGTCCGGTGAAAAACTAAGACCCCATGTTTCACGTAGAACCACCTTTATGTCCCAGTTAATGAATGCATATGAAATTTTAACTGTGTCTGTTATTTCATAGCTTGGCAACTGACATCTTGCCCAAGGACTGCAGTTGAAAATTAGCCATCTAGCTAACGCTGGCACATTTACAGTAATGTTTATCAGCGTGCATTCTCTTCATAGATAAATAAGTAAGAGAGCAATAAGAGAGAGGAGCAATAACTTAAGGTATTTGCTGTCTGTATGATTTATATCGTTTTGAAGCAATTTTGGCTCGCTCTGCTTTATACTGCTGCTTCAGTTCAGAGGTTTGCAATCAGTCATTTATGCACAGCTCTTACGGTCCCACCACAGCACTCCAGTCCAGTTGAAGTCTAGACTTTGACATTCAACACCTTGATTTTTTTTTCTTTGCCCTTGGGATCATAATCCTGTTGCATGACCAAATTTCAGCCAAGCTTAAGCTGTCAGACAGGCGGCCTCACATTTTACTGTAGAACACTTTGCTACACAGCTACACACACAGTTCCTGCATCTGCAAAACAAGCCCAAATCATCACCCTTCCTCCACCACCACGCTTTACTGTTGGTATAGGAAGATTGTGCCATTATGGTAGCACACAGCTGAATGCTTCAGACCAGCAAACGGCCAAAACTTCAACTTTATAGATGTGGTCACACTTACTGATGCTCAGTTAACCAAGTGTACTTAGTTTTTCACAGATCTCCTATTTCTGTCACATGGCAGTGTGTGAAACGCATCTGACTTAGAACACAAGTGACCTAAGCTTAGTCCATAATCATACTGTCCCATTCTGTCCTATCTGCCCCTG
This sequence comes from Australoheros facetus, assembly GCA_030220045.1. Taxonomy (NCBI): domain Eukaryota; kingdom Metazoa; phylum Chordata; class Actinopteri; order Cichliformes; family Cichlidae; genus Australoheros; species Australoheros facetus. Next base: position 7,391 of record JASGAU010356301.1, on the reverse strand, counting down.
CACAGAATGTTTTAACTCATAGCAAAAGTGATTTTGCTTCTTTCAAGACAACTTTTTTTTTTTATAGTTGTAACATTTTGAATTGCTCTCAAAAGTTATACTACACCTTGAACCAAAATAAGCACTGCTTAAAGGCTACCAATGGGTATGTTGAAGGGAAGAGGGTAATGGAGCATAGAGGGTTTACATACTTCCTACTATGGCCGATTCAGTCTTCTGACACACCTTCAGGAAGTTGTAGTAAGACTGCATCTCAGCAATAGAGATCCGTACAGTGGAATAAGGTCCATAAACATCCATATTTACCACAGCTTGGAAGCAGGATGCAAGGATCTGATGTTGCAGCCTTCCTCCAGATGCTGTTTCTAGAATAAACTGAATCTCACCTGGTTGCACCGCATGCATATTCTTTTGTATGGTATTTACCTGTCTTGCCTTCCCACCGGCTCTGTAAGAGAAGCAGTGCAATAATCCATGTTTGCCTAATCCTTCTCCTGTCTGTTACGCACACAAATACACATGCTGTTTATTTGCTATACAGCAGCGCTACTGGATCTGTTTTTTTGCATGCCCCTGTAGAGCCAGTAAGGTACCTCTGACCTCTCTACTTCTGTCTGTGTGAGTCCCAGTGTCTGTTTCTGTCTCTCTGTCATAATCTCTGTGCTAGAGGGTAAAGCCTATTACAGGTTATTTGCATCTGCCCACCCCTGTGACTATCACAGACAACTTTAAACTGCAGTGAAGGGAGATAGTCTACAGTCTGTTAGAGGTTCTTCTCTATTCTGTGAACATTTCCCCCACATTGCAATTTTGTGAAAAATAAAATAATAAAAATAACAAAGGACATGATGGAAGAATACAGTGAGCCAATATGCAAAATATCAGCATCCTGGCTGCAACTAGCTCACTTAAATGAAAAACAAATGTAATATCTTCAGTCACACCTGTGCTGTTGCTGTGATGTGACCATCCTGCACACCCATTTCACACATTCAGCAGCTCATGATAAAGTCAAGAGAATCAGTTTGAGATGCTGTCAAAAATAGTCCTTTTTCACATGCAGCACATGGCTGGAGATTATCCTCAGATGAGGGAGTGTGCACCTTCCTTGTCTAAGAATGACCTGGTCTATTCTTGCATGGGCTCCAGCTGACACGATGTTTTATAGGGAGTTAGTCAGAGGAAGACCATGTCATATCTCAAACAACTGATTGCACACTTAGGGTTGTGTCTTATAATGTCTAAAAAAAAATCTGAACTGCAGTGCATGTGAGAAAACAGCTGATCCATGTGGTGAAAAAGGTCTACCTGCTGAAGTCTTATTTTAAGCAACTGGATTACAGCAGTGCAGTCTATTCAGGTAAATATGAAAGCTTGTACAGATATTACAAAAGCCCACATAAAATTCAGCTTGTGTGAAATCACACCTTTACAAGGCACTGAACTTAAATAAGAAAAAGAAAAAAAAAGAAAAAATTGGAGGTGTATATCACGATGTAGTCAAGTCATACTAACAATGCTAAAAGAAATCCACCAAGGGAAGACTCTGCAGAAACCAAAAACCTGAGGTTCGCTGGATGGTGCTTAATTTGTGGTAAGTAAACTATCTGAAAATTAGTTTGTGAATAGAGAAATTAAACAAAAGATCAACAGATTTAAAACAGGATTCAATTCAGTTCAATTGTAATTATATAGCGCCAAATCACAACATCTGATCTGTCACCTTAAGGTGCTTTATACTGTAACTTATAGACACTACAATTACAAAGAGAAAACCCAACAATCAGACTCCTCCCTACAAGCAAGCACTTGGCAACAGTGGGAAAGAAAAACTCCCTTTAACAGGAAGAAACCTCCAGCAGAACCAGGCTCAGGGAGGGGCAGTCATCTGCTGTGACCGGTGGGGGCTGAGGGGAGAGAGACAGGACAAAAGACATGCTGTGGAAGTTTTAATCTTAAAAGTAGAGAGATTGTCCCAAATCCAAACTGGGAGCTGGTTCCTCAGAAGAGGGGTCTGAAAGCTGAAGGCTCTGCCTCCCACTCTACTAGCTATTGAAGTTAAATCAGGAAGATCAATCGCAGACAGAGAGAGTCTAATTAAAGATCAGTTGTATTGAAAGCAGCTGTATGTAATGATACATCTGTGAGAAAGGAATACAGCTCAACAGAGCTCTGACTCTGCAGTGCTGGAAAGAAACCTGAGGTTGTTCTTATTTTCTTCAGTCAGTGATGAACAGTAAGCTGTTCTACCTTCACAGAGGGCTTTTTTTTTTTTTTAATAGAACAAAACCCTTTTTCCAGGCTGAATGAAGATTTTCTAAATTAGTGAGATGCCATTTCCTCTCCAGTTATGTGCTTTAAGCTGTGCGTTTGTGAGTTATACCAGGATTTTACGACACACCTTTACTTATTTATTTATTTTATTCTAGCTACTCTTTTATAAACCAGAGCTTAAGGTTAAACAGACGGTTACAGAGTGACACAGGCCTGTGAGGACTCGAGCTGTCCCTGAGGTCATCCTCTTCTTGGACTGTTATATTTGTCACAGCTGGCCTCTGCTGCCCCTGGTCAGCTACAGCTGTGCCTGGCTGCCTTTGAGTCTGAAGGTTGAAATTCTACAGGATGGTGTTTCCTGCAAAGACTTCGGGATCTTAACCTTAATGAGACCCTTTTCCTGTGCAGACTAGAGCATCTCTGCCAGCTTTTTTGAAAAAAAAATCCTCAGCCTCATCATGATTTCCATGGAGAGGCTCAGTGTTCCCTCTTCCACATTATCCTCTGTCTTTTGCTGCCTGAAATACTCACTTTGCTCTTCATACTGGCCTGTGGTATCCATGTATGCTCCCTGTTTCATCCTTAATAGCCGCTCTAACCCTCCATTGTGGAAGCTCTAGGTGCTGAACTTTAGGAGATTTCCTGTTACAGGACTGGAGCAACACTTCACCCAGACAATCCTTGTACCAGGTTAGAAAATATGTCTATCCACCTGCTTTTCAATGTTAGAGAATTTTCCAGAGAGAGCTTCTGTTATGGGCACTCTGGCTCTTTGTGTAACTCCTGAATACCGCAGCAGCTGTGTTACTTTCAGGTGCCCGTTTGTGCTCTTTTGTCCTCGTCCGTCACAATCTGTTTGTTAATTTGTTTAGACAGTTCGTTATCACATGTAATCATCACATTAGGCACAAACTGAGAAATTTGCATTTAAAAATAAATAAATAATTGCATTCATGGAGTTAGCCTTCAGTGGGACCATGTATAAAGATTTTGCATTAATCTAGTTGACCTGTTTGTATTTTTTTTATTTCATCAGATCAAATATCCTACACTATACCAAAAACACCTCAAATGAAGACTTTTGTTATATACTGTAAACTCTGACACTATTAAAAACAATGATAAGAATCCCACAGCTGTGACAGGCTGATTTATGTTAGTGTTACTGCTGTTTCTTCATGTTGCAGACAGCATCTACAGCACTATTTCACATCTCCTGAACAATCAGTCAACAATAATGCACCAAACGTGTCGGGCCAATCTCTCTACCAGGTTGACACATACTGATACTTGGTCCAGACTCTGGCATTACATTTTTCATGCACCGTGTTCAGATAGATTTTAATTTTGGTGTCCAAAAGTAACCAAAGATCAACTAAAACCAAAGGTTTAAGGAAAAAATACAAATGAAAGCAAAGAGAAAATCTGGAGCAGTATTTTTTACACAGGAGTCAAAGTGCTGTCTTTGCTCCCACCACCACTCTGATGGTTTTTGTAGGTTTATAAACGTCCTCACTGGGCAAGATGCTATTATTGATCGCAGATTTTCATTGAAAAAAAAAATGCTCAGAGTTCCCAGTCCATCGTATTGTGATGGGACAGGATCTTAAATAAGTCTAACACACAAACACAAAACAAATATCTATAATGTCAATAAATTTGCAGGGGTTCTCTTTAAAGATATAAGGACCTCCTGAAGAGTCACTAAGTGTGACTTCACACTAAGCTCCATTGGAATACACTATCACTACCACACAAAACAGCAGGTCCATAGAGTGCAGGTCCATATCACTCCCACTCCTGACCAATCCCTGCATGCTCGTGGGCAGATGCTTGGTTTGACTCTAACGATCTCCATCACCATCACCGGCAAGGTGGTACCAAGGAAGCAGCATTGTTTCAGGCTCTGACCCTTTAAAGGCCTTTCACTAAGTACAGATTAAGTGAAAGCTACATAGTACACACACCTGTAGGACAGTCACTTCAGTCAGTATGTTAATCACTTACATATTACTGATCCCATGTTGCTGCTGATCTGTCACACAGTGTACAGGAGGGGTTGAGCTACGCTGCTAAACCAACATCCAGTCCAATGTCCACAGTGACACACACACACACACACACACAAAGATCTGGTGACACTACAGTCAACTCCTCAGGGCTGTCTGGTTTCCCTCAGCGCTGCAGGACCATCCCTCCTCATTTTGTGTGGAAGAGCAGGACAAAGTGAGGGAGAGAGCAGGGGAACATGAATATGTGTGCTGGTATTCGTGTTTTCGTCAAACAGGGGGGTTGAGCCTCTCCTGGCAGCCTTGTGACGAGCTTAGCTGCTCAGTTCTTACCACAGTTTACACAAATATCCTCAACAATACTCTCATCAGGCAACGGGGACTTCCCTTCCTCTCCGCATCCTTCCATGTTTACTCCCAGCCCCCCCGTCCTACTCCTTTTATGCTCCGTCCTCACAAATGATTTATAAGGCTTCTCCACATTGTTTCTTTGCTAGATCTGACCATGAACGCGTGTCAGGCGGCTGACGCGCCCTCTCTGTAGGCACGGCTTTAGACTTTGAACTGATCATGTTTTGGAAACGGCACGATGAGGCAAGTTTTGAGATGACAATCACTCTGGCTGCAAACGTTCAGATATACAAAAATATTCTGACCAGAAGTGTATAAGTCTTTAAAGAGGTACAGCACACATGAGATACAAAATAAGAGGGAAACATGTCCAGTGTGTCTGTGATGATTACAACGTGCAATAACTGGACTAAACTGGCCGTGTAGTAAAAAAGCAGCTGTGATGCTGGTTATCCATCAATAAGTGCTTTTCCTCCACCTGTTCTTAGATACTTTCACTTTCTTAGTTAAAAATGTGGCAGTGGCACAAAAGGTAAGATGATGTTCCACCTGGATTCAATATGCATTCTTACACGTACATGAGCAGTGATCAGGCAACTACAGGCATCAGCAACAGCCCGCGTGCAAAATATCTGTCCTCCTCCACACTAGGAGGCACTGCAGGACTCTCCATTGAAGGACAAGCAACAAAACAGTTTTGAGGAAAAGTCAGTGGTCTGGGGTATTATTGTGTTGTGGGACTTGTGGGAATTATTTCCCCTCAAACACACCACAGCTGTGTGCTATTTAAATGGCTGGTTCACACAAGTTACTGATAAAATGTCTTTTCTCAATATAATTATCCTCCCATCGTCCTGACTCCTTCTCCAGTGGTAGCTGAAAGCTGGTAATGTTAAGCTGCATGTGCATCAGTCAGGAGTCCAGAGCAGCCTGTAGGGATTTAGTGTATTTTTCAAAAATACTTCATCAGGAAGAAGAGGACTTTTATCCAGCTGGTCCCGTTAAAACAACCTCTTTTCCACTCAGTTATTGTCCTAACTGTTTAGTAACTGTGAAGAGGCTTCACTGGCTCCATGACATCATGGATTATGTCACTGCAGGCCTTGGCGAACTCCCTGAAAATGACCTTCTCCTGCAGACCGGAGGTGACGCAAGCCAACCATCTTAAAGTGACAGTCCAGGATCCACAGAAGGTACATGTCCACACATTATTGAGTACTGACGTTTCGCACGCTGCCCTCGAGCACTTTGAATAATTGATGACCGCGGCATTCCCACTAGCCTCAGAGCAAAAAGGAACAGATGTTGTTTTCTGCTTTCTTTTAGCCGTTTATTGCTATCATAAAACCCAAAAAAAAAAAAAAACATAAAACCAAGGTTTGACTCAGTGAGTTTACCTGTAATAAGTTATTGCTGAAACGATTACAGAACTTCAGGTAAAGTAATGTAGTCGTTATTTCTTATAAACAGTGAAAAATTGAAAGTGAGGCCATGTAGTGATTCACATGTACTCATCAGTGTTTCTGAAGAGCACTGTGATTACAGTATAGTAATTTGAATTTCAAATGACAGCATAATTACATGAATTCATAGTTTTTGTTTGTTTGTTTTTAATCAAAGTACACATTTCCTGAAGTATAAAGAAAAATTATTCACGTGAAGCCAATTTTTATTTTTGTTGTTATTGTAATTGTTTTTATCTTTATCTTTTTTTTAATCCAAAAAACAAAGAAGTTCCAGTTCTTGTACAATAATCAAATGCCAGTAATGGTAACAATAAATACAAGTTTTTGCAATCAGAATTCTAATGCACTGAATGCACTGCTGTGCCAAACACATTTGCTTTTCCAAGATGAGCTCCATAAACTCTCTACAAGCTCCTCTTGTTAGTTTCTTTTATTTATTTATTCATTTTTAGTCACTGTACAACTGCAGTGAGAGCTTGGTCCTCATTGCCGGCAATAAGTCGGATTCATTCCCGGTGGGTGTTCGACACCACCAGGGCTGCCCTTTGTCACCGATTCTGTTCATAATTTTTAAGGACATAGTTTCGAGGCTTCCGCCTTCGTGGCCTCAGAATCTCATCTCTGCTTTCGGTCCTGTTGGCTTTTTCAGGTGGTGGCCTCCAGCTCGCACTGGAGAGGTGAAGCGGCAGGTATGAGAATTAGCACCTCTAAGTCTGAGGCCATGGTCCTCAGCTGTAAAAGGGCGGAGTGCCCACTCCTGGTCAGGGACGAGTTGCTGCCCCAAGTGGAGGAGTTTAAGTATTTTGGGGTCTTGTTCACAAATAAGGGGAGAGAGAAGTGGGAGACTGTCAGATGGATTGGGACCGCAGCTGCAGTGATGCTGATCCTGTACTGGTCTGTTGTGATGAAGAGAGAGCTGAATGTAGAAGCAAAGCTGAGAATTTACCAGTCGATCTATATACCCTCACATCACGAGCTTTGAGTAGTGACCAAAAGAACGAGATTGTGGATACAAGCGGCGGAAATGAGCTTCCTCCGAAGGGTGGCTGGCCTCTCGCGTAGAGATAGGGTGAAGAGTGCGGTCGTCTGAGAGGGGCTCAGAGTAGAGCCGCTACTCCTCCACATTGAAAGGAGTCAGTTGAGGTATCTAGGCGCCTACTGGGTGAGGTGTTCTGCACATGTCCTACCAAGAGGAGGCCTGAGAATGTCTCGGTGTTCCTCTGGATAAGCTGAAGGAGCTGGCTGGGCAGAAGGAGGGAGGAGATATATATATATATATATATATATATAT
>JASGAU010356298.1:0-17587 GCA_030220045.1 Australoheros facetus | reverse complement strand
CTATAGGCCTAGTCTGCTGGGGGGTTCACATAATGCACTGTTTCTTTTCATTCACCTTATTCACTTTGTTTATACTCCACTCTGCATTTAATCATTAATTGTTATTAATCTTTACCCACAATACAAAGCGCCTTGAGGCGACTGTTTGTTGTGATTTGGCGCTATATAAATAAAATTGAATTGAATTGATTTCTGAACAGTGTGATCTAAATAGCTTCATAGCTTCTTCTTACCTTTTCCATCTGGTCCAAGGAATTTGTTGAGCTTTAGTTGCCACAGCTGGTCTTGATCCTTGTGGCACTGGGCTCAATGCATCTTGTTTGTGTACACCAGCACTGGTGGCCAAGAGGTTACTGAAACTTGGTGAGAAGGGGCTTGACTTGTCCCAGCTCAACATTTTTGTCATAGTAAAAATTATATGTTTAAAATCAAAATAAGTACTCTGCATGACTTTTTATCATTGATAAAGGTGAGCACGATATTTTCAGAGGTATTTAATAATTCTTACATCTACACATTAGTTTTTTTTATCTTAATGGTAACCTTGCCCATGCACTGATTTCCATGACTGAAATCATGGCTGTTTTTAATGCAGTGTCTTCGGAGGGCTTGTCCCTTGTACACAGACATTTCTCCAGACTCTCTCTTCTTCCCCCTCGTGTTCACGCTGGTCACCATTTTGCTTTCTGTAGCCACACAAAATCAAGCGTGAACGGGACCGTCGCAAGATCGCGCGTGCTCACACTGATTGATGTCTGATGTGAAGCTAGTGCAGGTATGTTTTTAGAGAATGAAAGCTAAAACACTGCAGCAGTAGTCAGTCAAAAAGTACAGTGTCAATCAGTTATTAATGCGTGCGTTTGGGAAAGAAACAAAAAAATGAAATTGGTGTATAATCTTAAAGAATGAGGCTAAAAATCCAGGCTCGTGCATGCACTGATAATTGAGCTAATATCTGTGGAGTATGACAGGACGAGTACTGTGGGAATGATTGCCATTCAGTGGAAAATAATGTGTGCACGTACAGGGAGGTGAAACGGACCCTGGGCATTACAGTGGATTTCAATTTTAATACAGGAATTCTGCTCTCAACATTTACACACACAGCACATATTACATGTGAACCGTACATATTCATCCTGCATTTTTTATTTTATTTTTTTACTTTTCTCGGTTGAGATGTTTTTGGTTGAGATGTTTTTAAAATAACCTGTCAGGGCTTCATGTTTTCATACCTATTTAGGTGCTGCTAACCCAACGGTAGCGCGACGCAACATGACTCTGCCAGGAGAGAATGGCCAAAACCTGGTGGAATGGAGGTTCAGGAAGGAGCAGACACGGGGAAAAGTCATCGTCTTTGGAAGAAAACTCAGAGTGAGTGCTCTTCACCACAAGCTTTTCATAAGCAAAGACCAATGTGCTGAGCTTTAACTGAGAATAGAATCAGTCCATTTGATAGCCACTTTAATTAATCACGATATGAACACTTTTTTCAGATGATCCAAAGCTCCCAGTTATTACATTTAATTTCATGTGTAGCTGTTACCTGGAAACTTTTCTCATTGCAGCATCACAATGAAATCATTTCTCATATTAAGTGTAATTCTCTGGGTCTTAATTTAACTTAAGGTCTTGCTTTTGTTTGTTTTTTGTTTGTTTGTTTAACTCTATAATCAATTTCTGGTCTCTATAATCATTTTGCATGTTGTTTATACGACTGTGAATGGCTAGCACAAGAAATGTTAATTGCTAACCTAGGACTTCTAGGTGCATATTCATTGGTGTGCTGTGGTTAGCGCGTGAATTACTAGACTCAGTGAATATTGCTGGCACAGCCTCTGTGTGGGGTTTCTCCTTCTGTATCACCGGTTGAATGCAGTGAGGTGAGTAATGGGGCAAAGAAGCCTTGTGTTTGTGTTTATTAGGAAATAAAGGTTTGACTGCGGAGCTTGAATATTATATGAACACTGTCTCACTATCCCAGCCTAATGGGAGGAAATCTGTTCAGTCATGTGGCCTCTGGTGAATTTGAAAAACACAGCTGTGCGGCTCTCAACCCAATAAACCATAATGAAAGCATCACCACGGGTGGCCCACTAGTCATAATAGGGAGTATTCTATTGTGAGCTGGCAGTAATGAGCTGGAGGTAGATGTGTTTTTATAACTGAGCATGCAGGAGTGAGCATAAATAAATTATGTGCACATTTGTATTCATGTGTACCACAATTTGTCATTACTAACACAATGTCAACCCAGCTGTCTTGCAGCAGCAACAACAAGATGCCAACTTTATGATGACAGTGTGATTGTGAAGCTTTGAGGAGCAGCAAACTTTAATCCAGTCTTTCTACTAAATACTAATAGTCTCACTGTTATTATATGTGTGCTAATCCCGCTGCTGAGAAATGTGCACTCCGGACAAGATGCCAGTTAATGAGAAAGCTGCGTGTTTAAGCATCTTGCTGGATAAAATAATGAAAACATCTACTGCCACACAAGAAATGCCAACGCCAGCAGCTTCTATGAGATGACAAGTATATCACGTAGGACAGCTGCTGACGGGATTTTTAATCTCCATATGTATTTGTTTAGCAACTTCAACTTCCACTGTCATACTTGTCAATAATATAAGGGATGTGGCTGATTCGAGGGATGTTCAGCTCAACACGGGGAGCCAAGTCTTTGCTGCAGAGATGTTTGTCTGGATCCTTTTGAATTTATAACTGATCAAACTGTTTGATTAACAGCTGCAAAACTAATTATTTCTAAGCATGCACAGAGGACAGTCAGAGAATCCTGTTTAATGGTAGGATAAAATTAAAATCACAGTTTGCTTGGACCCATTAGCAGATCTACCGAGCCCAATCTGCAAGATGCTCTGTCTCCCCTTATACGGCCTGGTTCTGTCTCTGCATGGCTTTGGATGCCATCCATATCCAATATAGTACTTCTTTGCCCTGTTATTCACCTCGCTGCATTCAACTGGTGTTAATTTACAAATGAATGAGTGGCTGAAATGAAAAGATGAGATAAAAGACTCTTGAACATTTTCCAGCAAGACTCTTTCTTTAATTAAATAGGTCTATAAAACAAATGATTGGCTAATTTTTAGTATTTCCTATTGCTACAGGGACATGAGGTGAACTTGGCACCAGACCAGGGCTATCTGTCTTTGTAAATGGGAGTTTGAACAAACAGCGCGTCATTTAGAAAGCAATAAATCAGAGTCAGAATACTTTATTGATCCCAGAGGGATATTTCAGTTGTTACAGCCATTTATCATATGGAAAGAATAAAAACACTCTAATCATTTAAATAAATTAAAACTAAAAACACACAAAAATATATAAAAACCAATGAGATTAAATTGAGTATATACATGTAAATTCTTACGACTACAGTCGAGGCAGTGGCCATGATAGTAAATATAAATGTGGAACATACTGTATATATACATAGTAAATTACCCTGGTGAAGCACAGTGTCACCTATTAAGAGAGGAGTCACAGAGTTTGATGGCCACAGGTAGGAGTGACCTCCTGTGGCTCAATAAAGGCTTGTTAGCTGGTGCTACGATGCTACGGTGTTTAGTGGGTCTTAGATTTTCATTTAAGAAATAAATAACCTCAGGTGTCGAAGACATCCACACCTGAGGTTATTTATTGCTTTGCCGTAATTCTTCAGCATGAGGCACTCTTGGGGTGTAGTGATTGTAACCAACAGCATCGCCGGGATGCTGTCCCATCTTTCTGTCTCTTATTTCTGAATGTTTTTTAAATTTCTAGCGTTGTTCTCCCTAAAAACAAAGCACAGATGTACACACTCCGTCTTACTGGAGTTTGTATTTATTATTCATTAGTTTCTTTGGGGTGCCTGTAGCTCAGGAGGTAGAGCGGGTCACCTACTGATCGGAAGGTCAGTGGTTCGAATCCTGGCTACTCCAGGCTGCGTGCCAATGTCTCCTTGGGCAAGATACTTAACCCCAAATTGCTCTCCGACGCAACCGTTGGAGTGTGAATGTGTGTGAATGTTAGATAATAAAAAGCGCTTAGATAACCATGGAAGTGCTTGAATGAATGGGGTAAATGTAAACATGTTGTATAAGCGCTTTGAGTGCTCAGGAAGAGTAGAAAAGCGCTATATAAGAACTCGTCCATTTACCATTCTTTTAGAATAAAAGTAAATAATCATAGCAACAAAACATCATCAACCAAGTTCTTGGGTGATCTACGGTAAGTTAGGCTTTCTTCATCATTCTGAACCAGCAGATATGCATATTTGGGTCCTAGCCTGCTTTGTTAGTGAATAATTGTCAGGGATAGATTATCATCAGAGGAAAGAGAAAAGCACCTTTAACGACATCCAAAGAGTGATGATGATGATTAGAGATTTTACTTTCAAATTTCTCAGTTTCGAGCAGCATGATGCTCTGTTGTGCATTTCACTTGTTCAGAACAAATGTTTGGAAATGTATGTTTTCCAAAATACTTCATATTTATAAAGAATTTAGCCCACTGGCTTCATAGTTACTGTGTATAACAGAGTTTTTGTGCTTCATAGTTTTTTGGTACGCTATGTTTTAATGCATGTTTTATGAACGTGTGTCCACCTCTTCAGGTGAATGGGAGGAATTTGCTGTCTGTGGATTATGATCGTACCCTGCGAACTGAGAAAATTTATGATGACCACAGGAAGTTCCTGCTGAAGATTATCTACGACACCCAAGGCCATCCAACACTCTGGGTTCCCAGTAGCAAGCTGCTGTCGGTTAATCTGACATACTCCAGGTAATTCCTTCTGTACCTGTTTCACTTTGCCACAGGATGGTGCAACACAGCTTTCTGTGGTACACAAAGATTCTGTACTCAAATCTTTCTGGAGTCTTTATGTGGAGTTTGCATGTCCTTCCAGTGGCTGTGGGTATTTTCTCTGAGTGCTCCCACAATCCAAAGACAGAGGCGAACCTAACACCTGTGTTAAAAGAATAAAGCGATGTGTGAATGTGGTTTTAGTGGCAAGAGCTTTGAATGGCCATGGCTATGTAGCTGAGTACCCTGAGTACACTTCAGTTTGTCTCAGCATCTCAAATCTTCTACACACACACACACACACACACACACACACACACACACACACACACACACACACACACACACACATGCGCGGTGCTTTTACTAACCACAACAATGTTCATGATTTGAATCATTTTTTGTGATTTAGATGGAACGGCATCTGGAAGCAGTGGCACACTGTCCTCTTACGTGCCTTGCTTAATATGGTATTTTTCACAGAGGCAGCTATCTCTGAGAAAGTATTAGATATGCATGCTAAGACTAGGCTCTGGTGCAGCATGGATCACCTATGGGAACATCTTAAAGTGCTTTGAGTGGTCAGTAAGACTAGAAAGTACTGACAGAGAAAGTGGCGTTCCAAAAATAGACAAGCCAGTGGCATTAAAAGGGGTGGCTGTGGCTCAAGAGGAAGAGCAGGTCACGTACTAATCGCGAGGTTGGTGGTTCAATTCCTGGCTGCTCCAGTCTGCATGCCAAAGTATCCTTGGGCAACATACTGAACCACAAGTTGCTCTCCACTGCAACCGTTAGAGTGTGAGTGAATATTAGATAGTAAGCACTTTGAAGTAGAAAACTATGTGAATGGGTTGTATAAAAAGCACTTTGAGTTCAGCTAGAGTAGAAAAGCACTATATAAGAGCTAGTCCGTGTACCTTAAGTGAAGAGTTGTTAAGATTTGGTGCTGTATGAATAGAATAGAACTGAATGCAGAGTCAAAAATATATCGAGGTTTATTCAGAAAGTTGATAAAGTTCAAGACAGAAACAACTAAAGATATAAAACTAAACTTGACATATTCCAGTGAAGTAGCATGGTATGAAGAACAAGGCAAAAAGGTACTGTACATGGGTGGAACACAGACAATATGAACAAAGACATGGGGAGGGACATAAATATATACATACAGTCAAAGTTGAGCTGAAATAAGGCACAGGTGGAAACAATTTGGGAATCACAAGAGGGAAAAGGGCAAACACAGGTTGGAGAACATCAAATCATCAGGTACACAAAGAAAAGCAATTACCAAAATAAAACAGGATATGACTAGACAAACAAAGGTACACAAATAGAAGAAAATACATGAGACACAGAGAAAAGGTAAACACAAGGAAGAAGCTCAAACAAATAAACAGGAACCAAAACCCAAATACTTAAAAGCCCAGCACATAGCAGAATTATGCTAACTATTACTTAGCTTAGGGTTAGCTCAGTAATAATGATGATTAGTGCTCAGAAAATGAGTGTAAGTCAATGTTTTGGTAATCTAACTTTGTGTCTGTATGTCCAGCACGGGTCAGGTGACAGGCCTCCAGAGGGGCCCAACCACAGAGAGATGGGAATACGACAGTCAGGGAAGAATCATTTCCCGAGTCTTCGCTGATGGAAAGACATGGAGTTACACGTATCTGGACAAGGTACGGGATAACACAGTGAAAACCATAGATGCATGCATCACTATAGAGGTTAAGATCTCGTGCACTGGTGCTGGCACAGTTTGGTTAAAAACAAGGAAAAATCTCTGGGCAGGTGTTCCAAGGTTAACCGGAATGGTGGGAAGAGAAAAGTATGAAGAGGGAGAGAAACAGTTCATGGTGGATCCATACATGGCTCTGTATGGCTGTCAGTGGAACTGGGTCACTACTGTTAATTGATGGCGTGACTGATGACAGATGTAGCAGGATGAACTGTGAAGTGTTCGAGCCTCAGCCAAATGCTTCAACATTGATGAGACGGTACTTAACAGCATACTCCAAAAGCAACCCAAGAATTCTTCAATGGCCAAGTCAATAGTCTGATCTCAGCCCAACACAGCATGTTTTTCCATTATTAAATGCAAAACTGAATGCAGAAAGATCCACAAACAAGCAGCAGCTGACGGTGGCTGCAGTAAAGGTCTATCAGAGCAACTCACGAGAGGAAACACAACATTTGCTGCTAACGTTTTTTATCCAAGAATTTTAAAAAGTCTTTAAATTGATGTTAGTTTGTCCCATTCATTTTTAACCTCTGAAAATGAGGCTAGTGTATAAAAATGGCAATAATTCTTAAACACTGGAAAACCCCTTGAATTAAAGCTCAAAGTCTGCACTTCAATCACATATTGATTGTTTGGTTTACGATCATTATCATCATCATTATCTGTGCACTGTGGTTGTGTACAGAGGCAAAACTACAAAAATTCTATCTTTGTTCCAAACATTATGTACACTGTAAGCAAGTGAGTGTTGGCAAGTGGTACTAAAGGGTATCATAAATTCAAGCTTTGATTCTGACCTCTGACCTAACCTAACAATGACCATGGACAGCCAAGATGTTGCCCCACACGTCCAACATCGTCCAACATCGGCAGTCCTCGTCAATACTGAAAACCTCTCGCTCTGATCTGTCCAGTATAACTTTTGTTTGCTTTCATACTTCTCACAATATGAACTAACCAGGCAACACATCACAAACAGAACCACCAATTTATAAAACTCTGACAAGAATTAATTAAGTGTAACAAGCAATCAGTCCTAATTCTCTAATTACTAATTCTCTAAGGACTGATGGCGGGAGTTCAGAGAAAAACATTAAGGTTTTTTTTCTGAACTGCTGCTAATGTAACTCTTGCCAGCAAGACAGGCAATGCTGTACAGAAATAGTGTGTGTAGCTAGCTGGATGGGTAGACACTGAAGAGTAATGCAAAAAAAATGTATTGACATCTGCATGCATGAATATATAGCAGAGGTGACAATGAACAAAAGATGTCTGTAGCATGGGATGCATTTCCTGATGTGAGTATCTCATTGGCATCAGCTGGAAGAAACATCAGGCTGCAGTACATAACCAAATGTGCTTGCTTGATATATGAAACTGTCTATCAAGTTTAATTACTCATTAAAGCAGTGCTTCTCAATTATTTTTTGTCACGCCCCCCCTAGGAAGAAGAAAACCTTTTGCGCCCCCCCACTCTCTCCCGCGACTATAAATAGTCACGGCGGAGCCTGCTCTACTGAGTGTAGGCAAAAAAAACGTACACCATAGAGCTGTTACTTACTGCGTACACGCTGACAATGAGAGCGCCACTGCCACCTACTGTAGTGGATGTGCAATTACACTTAATTCTAGTACGGCAAAAAAAAAAGCATGTTCTCCGGGCTCAGATGTGCCCCCCCTGGTAGCGCACCGCGCCCCCCACTATTTGAGAAGCACTGCATTAAATGAAGGTGCTGAAATGCTGGATTGTTCACTTTAGCCCCTGAACACTAAGTATGGACAACCTGTGCACGTATCATCGATGTATATCAGTTATCGTGTATGTTCTGTAAAAGAGCAAAAAGTCTTGTGTATCATTTTCAGAGTAGACAGGCATATGCGTGCACACACATTCATGGTGCCAGCTACCACAAAGTTTGTGTCTGAGGGAGGTAATGACATTGAGATGCTTCTCAGCTCTGCAGGGACACGATAAACACACACACAAAGTAAGGTTACTTGAAAATTCTGGTCAAACAAAGAATGCACCGCTAATTGAAGCTTTTTCCCTTGTGCAAAATGTCCTGTCACAAAGCAGGTGAAGAAAACAAGCAGCGACAGAGACCATAGTTACAAACAGGCAGCTCACCTCTTCAGAGAGAAAGGACTGTTGCCTTAGGTAAAAAGGGTCCTAGTCCTGGTATAGAACATGCATTGAACAGTTAAAGTGAATAACATCTATTCTCAGCAGGAACATACATCTCTCTATTGCCTTCAAGATCTAATAATAGGCACAATTATCTGGCCTGATGTTTCAGACGGTGAAGTCATAGTTTATATAATTATTGTGGGGTCTTTGCCTACAATATAAAGCACCTAGAGGCGACTGTTTGCTGTGACATGGCGCTATATAAATAAAATGGAATTACGTAAACTGGGGGATAGCTTTCACCCCAGTTGGGGTTAACTTTACTGTGTACTAATAGAACACAGTAGGTGTTGAACACAGATTTAAAGTGGAGTCGTGGTTTGCAGTGACATCAGATGGTTAGGAAAATGTGAAACACCAATGAACTTACATGTCACGCGGAGGTTCTGGAAAAGATTGAATGCTCAAAATGTAGAGAGAGACATATTTCACTGCAAATAAACTGATTTAAAACAGTAGTAAACTAAAGGAGGATAAAACAGGAAAAGTCATGCATTTAAAAGTGCAGATGGAAAATGGAGGAGTGAAGAAGTGGTGGGGTAACTAAAGAAAAATAATGAGAAAAGAGAGGGAGAAACCAACCCATATTGTGTTTTAAAGAGGAAACTAGAGATGATTCACTGCAGTACAAGAGCTGTGGCATAAAAACAAGTAGCATACGGAGGATGAGGAGGAAGAAACGGAGTGGATGAATAACACTTTGTGTTTTGTTAGCTCAGGAAGACACAGGGGGAGACAGGCAGAGACTGACACTAAACAGCAGCAGGCCTCATTTGTGTGTGCTGAAAGAAAGGAGGGACAGAGGGAGAAGGAAGATGAAATACAGGGATATTTCAGGGAGTCTGCAATGACAGAGGTACTAGAAAAAAGGCTCAGGGGATGGTTGGAGCTTACTTAGAAGATGTTAGACAGAGATGGAGAGACTGAGCCAGGGAGGAACAGAAGTGTGAATGAAGAGGGACAAGAATCACAGTAAGGCACCGGAAGTGTCACATATGAGACATGAAAAGGAAGCAATAAATGACAGCTTCAGTAGATTCAAAGAAATGCAAGCAAGGAATATTGAGTACATTCTGTACTGTGGCAGTGTCAGAGCATTTTAGATGAAGGATGAAATACATCGTTACAGTAAAACATTGTTCCCTTGTTTAATTTAGAAATGAAAATGAAGCAATAAAATACAGATGATGTGGTCAAAAAGTGAAGTGACCTATAAAAAAGGCTGGAAGCACACCCTGAGATCCACAGTCTGTGGGCTGACGTCAGTCGCATCCGTACCACAGTTCAGGCCGTTTGTCCTGAATGTTCTTTCTCAGGTGCCTCATTACAGCACACACATTACAGAGGAAGTCTGGACTGACCTTCTGATCCTGGTGCCTTTGCACAGGCTTGTGAATGTTGAGGATAAAATCCTGCTCTTGATAATGTTCCTGACCACTCTGTTAGAGTTCTGGATACTGTGGAGCTCTCGTTACCATGGACCATCCTCAAAATGAGGGTTGGATAATCGCGCGCCTTTTCATGTAGTTTATGTCAGACACAGCACTGCTCGGTGCAGTAATCTACACCTGCAAGTCATTACAGAAAGGAGTGTGACGCTGGTCCTGATCTCCACTGCAAATATGACATCTGAATCTGAAAACTTGGAGAAAAGAATCTCATAATTACAATATGTTTTCAGCAAAGTGTTGAATTTTTGAAAGGAAGGAAAGGAAAGGAAGTTTCTTTAAAAGTAACTGGTTACTCGCCTTGGAACATGAAGGTAAATATGTTACAGAATGTGTGGAGATAATCATTTAATCCTTTATTTGTCCCACATTGGTGAAAATCACGGTGTTGCTAACAGCAAAGGGTCAGCAGAACACACAGTACAAAAACAAGAATAAATAATCTATGTAAAAATACGACAGAAATCTCTAAACATTTATATAGATTTAGTAAAATGAAGGATTATTGCACATGACCATCATTGCACTTGTTTAGTTAGGTGAATGAATTAAATGGTCACTAGTCTGCTGTGGGTCAGTGGGTTAGGGAAGGACAGCAGCAGGAAGGAAGGAGCTACGATGGCGCTCTCTTGCACACTTCGGATGAAGCAGTCGCTCACTGAAGGAGCTGCCCGGCGCTGCCACATGGGGTGGGAGTCGTTCCCCAGTATGGATGCCAGTTTGGCCTGCATCCTCCTGTCTCCCAACACCTGCACAGGGTCTGAGTGACGTCTAAGTAACTAGCCATCTAAATTTTCTGACCAATATGCTGCCCTGACATCGGACATTTGTCGGACATTCAGTCCAGATGCCAGCAGTGTCTTCTCACTCAGTTTGCCTCAGTGTTGGCAGCAGAAGAGGACGGTTAACCACACTTAGGTCTGTGTGTGTAAACTTCATATTTGTCCAAATATCTACAGATTTGTGAATATTTTTCAGTAACTGTAAATTTAAAACACAAGTTAAATTTTTAAATTTTAAAATATTTAAAAGTGAAAATTTCAAAATTTGGTTGCTCCGTTTAGAGGTCACCACAGCAAATGATCTGCCTGAACCTCATCCTACCCCAGCATCCTCGCCTCTCACACCATGAATCTTCTCTGAAGTCTTCCTCTTTTCCTCCTGCCCGGCATCTCCATCTTCAGCTTTGTTGTCCAGGATATCCACTTCCCACCCAAACCATCTCAACCATGTCTCTCTGACTTTGTCTCCAAACCGCTCAGCCTAAGCTGTCCCTCTCATATACTCATTTCTAATCTTGTTCATTCACTCCCACTGAAAACTTTAGCATCTTCAGCTCTGCCACCTCCAGCTCTGCCTCCTGTCTTTTGTTAGAAGGTCTCACTACCATTTTTTGAACCTTCCCTTTCACTCTTGATGCTATCTGTCTGTCACAAATCACTTCCAACACTTGCCTCCACTCACTCCACCCTGCCTCCACTCTTTTCTTCACCTCTCTTGTGTACTGTCCATGGCTTTGGATGGTTGACCTAGGTATTTAAACTCATCTACCTTCACTATCTCTATTCCTTGCGTGTTTATCTTTCCACCTGTCTCCCTCTCATTCACACAGATGTATTCTGTCTTGCTTCTACTGACTTTAATTCTTCTTCGATCCAAAGCGTACCTCCACTTAGGGGTGTGCGATATATATCGTCTACGATAATATCGTAATTGCCGTGTTAACGGTGTAAGAGCTGACATTATTGAGTATGCTGATTAGGAAGAAAACAACAACAATCAGACGCCTCGGCTCCACGCGTTCACTACTTTATGCTTTAGTACAGGCTGCTGCGCGTGCGTATTGAGTGCAACCGTACTGTGCGCTAGCATAGCTGCCTGAACAACACAGCTAAAGCTGGAAATGCGTGAACACACTGCGCCGGGGAGGAAATTCAGACATCGCCAGCCTCGCAGTCTACCGCCGTAATTCCTAGGCGAGGAGGTGGTTTGGAGTTTGCAGACTTTGTAAGAAAGCGGACAGCTCGACAACTAACCTGTTCCATCATCGGCGAGTATGAGGAATATGAAAAGTTTCGGGAAACCGCCGTCCAAGACAAGCCACGACTAGCGGAATAAAGAGGAAAATAATGAAAGGATTGGTGTTAATATCCTTTAAGTTAAAGCAGGTATGTTACAATCACTGCGTCATAACCCAGCGACGTTCTCGGAGCTCACCTGTTTGGAGCCTCGGATAATACGCTGAAGCGGTCTTGCGAAAAAAGCGGGTTTCTGATCAGATGAAGGTGTGCCGTTTATGATTTATTTTGCTATAATATAGGGGGAATCCCCCTGGACAGCCTCTTTTTTAATTTTTTTTTTTCATTCTGTCAAGCGATGGCTTTTGAAAAACTCGCCTTTTCTATTTACATTTGTCGTGCCCTGGACACTCTTGAAAAAGAGATTTTAATCTCAATGTGTTTTTCCTGTTTAAATAAAGGTTAAATAAAATATAAAAATAAGTTAATGTCTCAAAAACACTGATATAAGTCTTATATTTTACCAGCTTGCACTTCTTGTATGAACACATTTTTAAATAATGCAAAATATCGTTTATTATCGTTGTCGAGAAAATTACAGAAAATATCGAGATATTATTTTTTGTCAATATCGCACACCCCTACCTCCACCTCCCCGGGCTCTCTTCTATCTGCTCCCTACTCTCACTACAGAATCACGATGTCATCTGTGAAAATCACCGTCCACGGAGAATCTTGTCTGACCTCATTTGTCAACCTGCCCATCACCAAACAAGAAGAGGCTCAGCACTGATCCCAGATGTAATCCCACACCCACCTCGAAACCATCTGTCACTCCTGCCGCACACCTCACCACAGTCTCCCTGTCCTCATACATGTGCTGCACTGCCCTCGCGTACGTTTTCTGCCCCTCCTGACGTCCTCACGCAGTACCACAGCTCCTCTCTTGGCATCTTTTGGCAATTTTGTTCACCACAGCCATTTCCATCCTATTCACAAAATTCACTACCATCTGTCCTTCCCATTTCCTTCCTTAGTACCATTCCTACCCACTACCTCCTCATCACCCCTGTTCCTTTCTTTTACCTAACAGTCCACTGAAGTCTACTCCAATCACCATTCTCTCCCCCCGGGGACGCTCTCTACCACGTCATTCCTCTTTCTCCTCTAACTGACATCCAAACTATGGGGCGTACACTCTACAACATTCAACAAGACCCTTTCCAGCTTTAGACTCATCATCCTCTCTAACACGTCCTCCTTCCAGGATTACCTTTACTCCATTTCTCTTCCTATCTGCACCCTGGTAGAACAGTTTGAATCCGCCTCCATGCCACTGGCCTGGCTTCCCTTCCACCTCGTCACCCGCACACATCTACCGTCCTTCGCTCCATCATATCAGCTCTCTCCCTTTATAAGTCATATACGTTCCTGCCGTTCTTACTCTCTCTGAGTCTCATAATACAACTTCACCCTTTTGTCTTCCTTTCTCAGAGTTTCTAAATACAAGTTCAATTTTTTCCCAAACATTCTCACATTTTATTCTACAATTTCTCACATTACATCTACAAGCTGCCACATTTTGTAACATTTTTATATTCAATCCATCACAGGGCTAATGCAAAGGAGGCAGATGGCGTACACTCTCACGTCCACATCTGCCATCACTTTAGAATCGCCAGTTATCCTGACGTGCATGCCACCATGTCCAGACATAACCATGCAGACAAAGGGAGAATATTGTCACCTTATTAAAATAATGGCCTAAGTCACATTTAAGAAAAGTTTTATTTTTGCATAAATCATCATGTTTTCAATGTTTCATTCATTTTTTTTGTCTTTTCTGAAAAACCTGACCAAAATGACTTAGGCCATATTTTAACAAGGTGACCATTATGTAGATTACACCCAGACAGGCTCCATCAGACCAGCAGCTTCAAACCAACAACCTGCTCGTGGTCAGAGCTAAGTTTTCTCTTATTCTTATAGAATAAACAAGCAGTTAGTCTTGTGTTATAGTCGCAATATACAAAGCTGTTCTTGACTTTTCAGATTTTGGTTTATTAATTGAGAGTGAATAGAAAAATGTAAAGAAAGTGATTTTTCATGTGACACGGAAACTTTAAGAAAAATAAAATACAGTGAATGACTTCAGACTTTTGGGGGTCTTGGGTAGTATTGGCAAAGGTATTTGGAGTGCTTTTCAGCATTTCAAAAATACAGTAGCAGTCAAAGGTTTGGACACCTTTGACTGCTACTGTATACCTGCATATGATGGCTTTATTCCTGGTATTTTAATTACAGATATTTTCATCTATTATTTAGCCTGTGTAAGAGTTGTTTTTCTAAACTGTCCACATGGAGTTATGAATTATAGAGGTCAAGAAATCAAAATGATATTTCTATATGTCATGGTACCATTTACATGGCACCATATTTCTTAGTTATTCTTTCAAAGTGACAGTTTTGAAAAAAGAATGGGAGCTAGGCTCGAGTCAACAATGAATAAAACAGGAGAAACTGACATCGGAGACAAAGTAGATGCAAGGCAGAAAAGCTGAGAAGGATGAAAAACAGGGAGAGAAAGCCACAAACAGGGAATGTGAGACAGAGACAAATGAAAAGATGATATATATTAGTAGATATATGAGCCATATTCTACTACTCCATGTGTAGAAAGTGCCCTGCACATTCTCACGTTCCCTTGCACTTGTTTTTATTCACTTCCTTCCTGCATCTGTCACTTTGTGTCCTTGCTGAAAATACTCAGTGGAAACCTTGTTGGGAAACACGGTGTCAAAAAGCAGAATTCAGTTTCTCACACCACCAAAAGTGTGGTAGGTCGAGTCTCCTGCCAGAGTGCCCTTGACCACAGGACTTGATTCTGATGGAATGGTTCCGAGGTACTGCGCAGAGTCCAAATCTAAAAATGACTGAAAATAAATAAAAGTAATTCGAATAATCAAGCAGAACAGCTGAGGAGCACATGAAATATGTGAAATATGTTTCATTGCATGAAAGTGTCCCATAGATGTAGGTAAGTTTGAAAAAGTCCAATATTTTCCTCTGAAATATTTGGGACAGGTTAAAATACGAGTTGTCACATTCACAAGATTTTCAGATCCTTGAGGTCAAGATTGTCGAGATTCAAACTCATGGGAGATTTTTAGTAGATGGATGTGTGGTATGAATTTGAATATTCTTGGTGAGATTGTTCTCGAGCTATTGTGTTCACAAGATTTTCAGAAAACTTGACCTCTGACCTTGAGGTCAAGGCCACCAAGATTTGAGCAATATTTCTAGTAGATGCATCTGTGGTGTGAATTTGAACGAGTCACATCATTCTCGGGTTATTGCATTCACAAAGTTCAAATTTGAGGCATGAGTGGAGGTTTTGCAAAATCATCTAACACTGATGTTTTTACAGTTACCTTATTAAGAAGAGGTCCTTTCAAAAAGCACAGCCTTTAACCAGATGCCAGTCTAATCATTTCCTGGAAACGGTGCTGCCGGCTACTCCAACTCATCTTATTTACTTATTTTTGTTATTACTATTATTCATTGTTATACAAGTGACTTGTTGCTTTCTACATGAAATACCAAAATTGTTACTAGAAGAACTGGCTCTATTTTTCATAAACAGGTCCTGGGGAGGCTTTTGGGAATACTTTATTATTTCTAAGGAAGCTGAAAATGAAACAAAGAATTACCATAGCAGCAAGGGAGCCAGGGGGCTCAGAAAGCTACAGAAGAGGAAAGTGGACATGTTTGTAGAGTAATACCACATTTTTACATTCAGACAAAGCCATTACTTCTACAGAACCTCTGAGTCCCACCTGCACCCTTTATACAATCAGATAGTATAAAGAGTGTGAACTGTGCTAATCTGTGTGTGCTGAAAAAAGGAAGTGCAAAATGTGTGCACATGCATGTGTGTGAGAGTATGTGTGGAAAATTCCAGTAGGAGATGTGGAAAGTTGTGTGAAGGAGAGAGAGGGGAGAGCAGGTGATGCCTGTGGCCAAGTGAGTATAAAGGGAGTTTCTCCGTGGTCCCAGGATGGAGGAGAGAGCAACATCTGAAGAAGGATTTGGGAGTTCACAGTTATAAATTGCAGCAGGGAGCGTCAGAGGATTAACCATTTGACCAACCACTGTGGACTCATAAACTGGATTATAATTCTGGGGTGTTTTCTCTACCCATTTTGCTGTGTTGGATTTAACCAAAGAAGAAATTGAAGACTCTTGTACTGGATTATCACTTCCCAACTTGGATTACTTCAAGCACAGCCTGGAGAGGATTTCATTCCAAGATCAGGATTAGAAATCATCATTAGCCTAGAATTGATTATTTAGTCTAAAATACAATTAAGGTGATTTTTATTATTTGATTGAGCTCTTGCTTTGCCCCTGCTAAATTGTCTAAATAAAATATACTGCATCTAAAGGTTTAAATTGTGGACATTCCCTTTATGACTCTTTGTGAAACAGTAAAAGAAATCTTGTGAAACAGTACATCTCTTTAATGGTTCTTAAAGGTTACTCTAGCACCTAAAATGTAATAAATCCCAGGGGCCTATTTTCCGTGCAACCTAGGCGTCATACCAAGTGCACCAGATCATATGAGGAGGGCTGTTGTTACCAGACATGACTGCTGATTAGGGTTGCTGGTTGGCTAAGTCAGCAGAGGATAGAGGGGTCAGCATCTTGATTCGTAGGCAGTAGAGCTAGGCGAACACCCTTGAACCAGTTTCTGTAAATATCTAGTAGTAATACCCATGGGTTTAGAAACTCTGACCCTAAGATGGAGAGCAGGCCAGATTTCTATGCAGGGGTATAACTGGGAACTGACAATACCATAACAGCATCTACTAAAAATCTTGGATGACATCAGTGATAGAATGGGTCGTTCTCAGGAGCTCAGTGAGTTCCAGCGTGGTACCGTGATAGGATGATACCTGTGCAACAAGTCCAGTCATGAATTTTCCTCGCTACTAAATATTCCACAGTCAACTGTTAATGGTATTATAACAAAGTGGAAGCAACTGGGAACGATAGCTGATGGAGGAGTCTGGGTTTGGTGGTTGCCAGGGCAACGGTACCTGTCTGACTGCATTGTGTAAAGTTTTTTTTTTTGGGGGGGGGGGTTATGGTGTTGGGGGTGTTTTTCAGGAGTTGGGCTCGGCGCCTTAGTTCCAGTGAAAGGAACTCTGAATGCTTCAGCATACCAAGACATTAGGGACAGTTTGATGCTCCAACTCTGTGGGAACAGTTTGGGGATGGCTACTTCCTGTTCCAACATGACTGCACACCAGTGCACAAAGCAGCTCCATAAAGACATGGATGAGCCAGTTTGGTGTGGAAGAACTTGACTGGCCTGCACAGA
>JASGAU010356296.1:0-34531 GCA_030220045.1 Australoheros facetus | reverse complement strand
TTTCACTCGGAAAGAAAGTCAAGCCCAAATAAGCAACTCCACGTTCAAAAACAAGCCCAAAAAACCGCAACCCGCGACTCACGAGATTTGCAAGCGACTTAAGATAAAAACAAGGCCAAAGTCGCTTATAATAAGCGGACTTGGCAACACTGGCTCTCAGCTGCATAATGTGGGACTGACTGCTTTCCCCTCCAGTGGGTGTGGTTTTCAGGGTTTAATGCGTTGCACTCTGCCTCTGTGTAAAATTACTTTTATAGATGAATAGATCAAAATGGTTTACACATTCAGATAACACATGAAAGATCCCCAGTTTGAGACCAGGAGGAGAAGGGCATCAGGAAGGACATCCAGTGTAAAAATCTGCCAAATCAAATATGTGGATCCATCCCCTGTGGCGACCCCTTGTGAATAAGGGAGCAGCTGGAAGAAGTTTAGATGAATGGATCAAAATGTTGCACTGCTAACTAACAATAAATTTTGGACTGTGGCCTACAGGTTAAATAACATTGACCAGGGCACGACATAAAAGTGAGAGCTCAAGAGAAGCAACAAAACTACAATATCTTTATTATAAAGGATAAGGCACTAAATTAGGATGGATGGGTGGATGGTTTAACCATCTTCTGGCTGAGACAAAGAAAATTTTAGCTAAATTTGCTTTCCTCCATACACATTCATTCATTCAGTGTTTTATTCTATGTCTTTAAGTGCTTTCTAACTGTCACATACACTCACACTCTGATGGATGTGGCCACTGGGGGGGGTATCCATCAGATTGTGAGTCAACAGTATCTTGCCCAAGGACACTGCGAAATGCAGAATGGAGCCAGGGATCGAACCACCAACCTTCCAAATGGTGGTCTACCTCCTGAGCCATGTATGGCCCTTTTTTGTATTTAGACCTGTGGGTCAAAATGTAACACAACCTGCAAGAGTGAAAGGAGGAGCATTTAAGGCCCTATCACCACTACAAAAACAGCCTCATGTTTACAAGAACAAGACAAGCACATTACATTCAAACAATGCAGCGCTGCCTCCAATCCTGTGCTCTCTTTCACTCACTACATCTCACCCCCTCGGGGTTAGCAGACCTTCTTTCATGTTCAAAGATTATCTGTTAATCCAAAATGTGCAGGAGCATGAGACGACAGGAAAGGGACCAGTACTCTGGGGGTGGGTGGGGGGGTGGATGCATGGCTTTATTTGTTTGTTGGCTTTCATATTAATCCATTGGAACACAGTGCAGTTTCCCCTCTTTTCTGGGCATGTGTAAATGTTTTAGAGCCATTAAATGGAAGATGAAATTTTCAATGGATAGCATGTAAAAGTATTAATTGTAAAGACCATTATTTGGTGTCCATGAGGCTGAATCAGCTTAGCCACTCCATTCCCCCATTTGCATACAAAATGCTTTATTTTGGCAATCAATGAAAGTGCTCCACTGTATGTGTGGCTTATCACATGCTTGCAGGAAATGGATTCCTTAGCCATCTCGTTAAATTCTGTTGATGCAGAACAATTTGAAACATGGCACAGGCAGCAATGACATTTAAAGATGCCTCGGCTTAATTATATTTTGCAAACATTTGGGCTGTTTGTCCTCAGGGATAAAGCGCCTCCACTACAAAGTTAACTTGTTAATAATTCAAAATGAATCTCTCTTTTTGTTGAGCACCAATCATTATCTCCTATTAGTGCTGGTTAAGGGCATTCAAGGTGCCTAAAACACACAGGGGAGGCATGCTGCTATTTAATACTTAAAATGAAGTGCATATATATGCGACACAATGAACTTTGTAAATTTCAGCAGTAAAATTAAACCACTGGAGTAACTTGAAATTTATAACCTTTGGCAACATGTTGAAACTTGCCTGCTGTATTTTAGTTGTGATACTTTTTGTTCACACTAAGCAAGGGGAGTAAACATGAAGTCACAAAGGACTAACCCATTAATTGCAATCTTCATTATTGTAGTAGTCTGCCGATCAACTCTATGGTTTGAAAAAAAAATGAAAATGGTGAGTTTTACAGAGAGATATAGAGTATACAAAACATCATAAAGGGCCCAGATGAGGGTAAAACCACGGCAATTAATTGCTGACCCACATACAGACGAATGACAAAAAAACAAAAATAATGTAAAGATGTCTTAGTAAGGTGTTGGGCTACTTTGTGCTACCAGAGCATCTTTAAAAGAGTCTCTTGAGCTCTGCTGGTTGGATGGAACATGACTGTACAATAGGATATTCACACATTTGGTGTTTTGTTGAAGGTGGTGAAAAACCCTGTCTAACACAAAGGTCCAAAGTCTCCCTAGGGTTGAGATGCTGTGACTGTAAAAGGCATAAAATATAATTCACATAATTTTGTATTCTCAGAAAAACAACCGGTTACCCCTAATGCCATCTGGATGTGGGCACTGTTACCATGGCAAATAAAGAGCTGCTTCATCACAGGATAAAGGTGATAAACTGTACGGATGTGCACTGACCCTTTCCTCTAAGGGGACAAACGAACCCAAACCGCAGGATGCCTTCACTGTTGGGGTCAAGAGAACAGGCCCCACCCCCCACTCCCTTTCTTTTGTCCCAGAAGAGTTTACAATCAATTTATTCACATTTCATTTGTAGTTTTGCTATTATCATGCTTAAATGGTCTGCACGCTGTCTGACCTCGAACAAACCAAAAGTCCCCTTGGAAGCAAACTGAAACCTTGTCTTGCTCCATTTGTTTGATCCACGCCACACAACAGCCAAAGGCAGAGAAATAATTCATCATATAAATAAATGCATAACCACACCCAAATTCAGAAACACAACCTGAGGAACTAGAGACTTAGCAGCTTTGAAAAAGCTAGTCTGTACAATGTGTTACGTGATCAAAAGTGCCTGAAGTCTCTCAACACCCGTCTTGAAGTCTGGAGACTGGACATGTGAAGATAACAAGTCCATTTAATATATCATACACTTCTGAAAAACAGACAATTACCTAATTACTCAAATGTGATATGTTTAACAGGCAAATGTTTTGAAAGCTGATTAATTATTTAAGTTTTTTCTTTTCAAACATGCTATTTATTTTAACCAATTACTCTTTGGATGTTGCCCCGTTGCTTTGACAAAACATCTGATGATGGCACCTTGGTCTTTAGAAATTTTTAATGAACATTTTGCCATTTCTTTTTACCATTATATAGACCAAGCAATAGCCCTTTTTCACAGCAGACATTTTAGAATGAAAGCACAGATGTAACATTAAAAAATGACCACAATTCCATTTGTATGAGCAGTTCCGGGGTCCTGTATTGTGAAGTATGACTTACTGGCATGGCTTACTCAGACAGTAACTAAACCATTGCTAATGATCACTTGTGCTTTTCCTGTTATGATGAGTAAAATGTTCTGCCCTAAAAAAGGGCTATTCACTCATTAGGGCTGTACCATATCATATCATCTGTGATAATGTTGGTATAAAGTTTTATATGATATAAAAATGTCTTTTCACGATATCATTGCTATAACAACGTCATGTGTTTATGTTCTCAAGTGCATGCAACAAGGAGACAAGATGTCTGAGAGCAAGAGCAGTGGGTCAGTCTTCTGGTGACAATTTAGTACCTAAAAAGGGATCAACTTTAACGGCCTCCAAACAAAGCACAGTACTTTGCAAAATATGCACAAAAAAAAAAGTTATTATCTGTCACTGTATATAAAGCTGTGTCACTCCGATTGCTCTATTGCTGCTGGCACTTTGTTTCAATAGATTCATTATCACAAATTTTCTTGAAATACTGTGACATTGTGAGGCTATTTCACCCACCCCTACCATGTATTAACGAGGACAGCCCTACATGTAGATGCTGTTGTTTAAAAGTTCCTGTGCATGTTGCTGGGTACAGAAGCTGTTAATTTAGGCTAAAAGTTTTAGGGGAAAAAAACATTGCAAAACAGCAGTTCAACACATTGTGTACTTCAACTGACATGAAAAATAACAGAATACTGTTAGATTCAGCATTTTCCAGTTCCAATCTGATACCGATACCTTACCCTGTATGTATCTGCTGATACTGAGTATCGATCCGATACCAGTGTTAAATTAATCATCAGTATTCCTCACTATGAGACTGGGAATTATTATTTTATGTGTAAGGAAACATCAAACTCAACTTAAAGAATTTCCTAACTTATAAAATACATCCAGTAATGTACATTTACTGATTTTTGGTATTTATTATTAAAATATGGAAAAACAGGCCCAGGCTAAATACAGTGAAATAATAAATAATGCACTGGTGTTATTCCTCTAATTTACTTGCAGTGGTCTTGCTTTTGGATCAAAGTGAGAGTCATTAGGGTGCAAAAGGCCGTCGTTTACAGTCACGGTAGTTTCTCCTTTTTCCTCCTCACACATGGGCGGAGCTGACAGGAGACAGCTGAAGGGAAATAATAATTAAGCGTACTGACAACAACACTTTATGTTATCATAAGTATCATAAAATCTCACCAACAAATTACACTAAACCAACATCCGTCTAGCGTCTTAGATAAGGTCTCTGACTGAACATGATGAGAGTGAATGTAAATGAGCGAGGGACTGAGAGAGGAGAGAAAATCTCATAAACACTGGCTCTTTGACCACAACTTGCAGTTAGTTAAAAAACTTTTGCAATCATACAAATAGAAACTGTTGGTGTAGTCGCATGAAACACCTCCAAACTGCTGGCCCTCTGCTGTTAGCTTCCTCCATGCTACGTTAGCTCTGCTGCCGATCCACCTTTTTGGGTCAGGATCAGACCATTATTCGATCAAAATATCAGATCAGTGCTTCGCTAGTAGCAATGAAGCTGACTGAATAGAGCATGAGCATCAGTAAAATGAGTAAAAATACTTCTGTTATTGAAATTCTTGGACATAAATACACTAGTAAATGATGAATTAGTTGTTTATTAACTTTCAGCAATGCATTCCACAAACTAGTTAATAATTTAACCGTAATTTATGGTCCCGCAAATGTGTCCGCCTGCATACACATTTCCATTTGGATGGAGAATGGAGGGGGGTTTTCACCCACTGCAAATATGCTCCCATGCAGTCCTCCAAAATCTCAGCTGCACGTCGCTGGACGTGAATAACCTACGCGTCGGTCGAATGCTAATTGGTTCACAAATGGGCAAGAAGAGAGAAGGGAGCAAGAGCAGAGCTCACCAGAAATGGGATAAGGACCAAAAAATCCAAGATTAAAAAAAAAAATACAGCATGAAAAGTAGAGACAGTGGCTGCAGTGGACACTTTGTATGTTAGAACTACATTCTTTTCTGTGGCCAGCTGATGGACCAACAACAGCACCAGCAAGAGTAGCCCACAGAAGAAGTATAAAACAGGCATGACTGAGGACACTGCTTGAATCCGCTCAGTTGCAATGCTTCTCTGCTACATGTGCTGCAGACACTGATGGAAGTATTGCAAACAGCTTCAGCGCTGCTTTGCTGAACAAACATTTTCTAAATGACCCAGAAGCATCTTCTTCTGTATTATTATACTATTATCTATAGAATAAATATCAGTCTCCATATAATATGAGACAACATACTGTATATGCCAACATCATTATATCTAAAGCAACATCAGATGACACTACAGGCTCAAAAACTAAATGATGTAGATATAACTGTACACATGCACAAAATAATTAATTACTGCAAACTCATGCATATTCATCTGGCATGCATTCATTAAGAAGGACTAATATTCAAATTCTCCACAGAAAGAAGTGTGCATGCTTTCTTCATGCCAGTCCATAAAAGCAACACAAATTTAAATTGCATCCCTTAGTGATATTGTCTGTCCTTCTCATACTAATAAATTAAGGTGTGCCGACTGGCAACCACACAACTAAAAGACAGTCAAGGTCTGGCCCATATTGTAAAACACGGTTCGACTCCATTCATTCACTTCATTCACTTTTCACAACTGTCTTTCTTCTATGAATATACAGGATTCAAATTTGTAACAGTGTGTCCTTCATGACACTCAAAAGCCAGGTGCATCCCCATCAATATCAGAAAAAAGAGGAAAAAAATTAAACCTTCTCAAAATATATATTGTAGGAGTGCTGTGATTTAATATACTGCCATAAGCCCTTGCTCCTACACTCGACATGCAATTTGGAAATAAATTGACTGATTTAGATAGAGGCCCAGGGAGGAGTGGAAAAAAAAAACTGATGTAAACCTGGCTCGCTACTATTGAGTGAGGTGACATTGCGCAACAAATCACTTGCATGAATAGAGAAAGAAAACGATTTCTATTTCTAAAAAGTAATTTTGTTTGGGAAAGGTGTGTTGATTGCCATGTATGTGAATCTATTCCTCACTCGACTCGAGGAGCCTGAACATTTTATAAAAGTCAATGTTATATTTGCTGTTAGCATAATAATCAGAAAGGCCAGACTTTCATCCAAAGAATAACAGAATCTCATTTATTCCAAGTGCATAATAGAAGGCCAACTGCAACAGCCTATCTCTCCCATTCTTTGTATATCTTGCTGTGCAAGACCAGAAGTAGTTGGCTTTTAAAGCAGCAGAGTCCATTGTGCTTTAATTGAACCCAATGAAGAATAATTAAGTAATTAAAGGTTTGATAAGAGAGTGGCACAGTAAACAGATAAAAGACGAGTGCTGGTATTAACAGTGCTGGTACACTGGAAAGTGAATTGGACATACCTCCAGTATAGCTTCACCAAAAGAAGACAAAGCATCAAAGGCACCACCCAAAATAGGCCAACAGGCTGTATGTCAGTTCTTTAAAGAGCTTGTGGCTGTGAATATGCACATGGTCAAAGTTAAAATTTAATACTTCCCAGCTGGATTTTGGGAATGGGAGTGCCCTCTGATATTTTCACCACTCTGACATTAGCGGGTTTTATTTTTTGAGTAATTGCACAGCTTGATGTGTACTCAGGGGTTTCCATGAGAACGATGAAAGTCTTATTTCAACAATGCTGCAATTATGGGGAAATATGGAAATACATTTTGAGTCAGTTCACAGCTGAGTTGCCTGGAATAATAGGAATAGAAAACAGAAACAGGGAACAAGGGTGAAAATGGCAAATCAAAACTCAACCGTCTTTAAAATACCAGCCGGTTTATGAGAAAGAATCCTTACAGCTAGAATCCCTAATACCCTCAATGTGTCAAATGCTGAAGCATGGCCATATTACCTTGAAGTAGTTTATGGTGCCACAATTTCCCAAACAGTGGTATCTGCTTTATTCAATATACAGCAGCCATAATCTCTGTTGGCATCATATGCTGGTTGGCAGTGATAATCTATAATCCATTCATCCAGAGAGGGTACACAAATGCATATTTGTTTCCTAGGATTAAAAGCTTATGGAGGGTGTATGGCATGGCCAATAATGTTCATCCATGCCAGCTATGTCAGAATTTTCAGCTTTACTGTGGATAATGCGGTTCTTTTTTTAAGTTACAAGTAGTATCTGAAATATATGAACACTAAACAGAGACCAGAATGCACAATGTAGCATTTCCATCAAAGTAAAATATTGAAAATATTGCTTTTAATGACAAACGTGCTGAGAATTTTAAAAATAGTCACTGCCAATTTAAGCTGCTATATGCAGGTCACCAGGCCTTAGTCCAAGATTGAAAAGGTCTATGATCATTATCTGATTGAAATGAAGCCGCACTTTACTGCTGAACAAATAAGATGCTGGCAGGAACACAGAAGACATTTTTTCACCAACCAAGAACACTAACTATAGTTTCAGCACTGACACTGAAATAAATTCAGTGGCTCAAATGGGACTTCACCCATGTGATGTACTACAGACTACTATGAAGGCCTCGATGCTCTTACTGAGTGGTCCTTAACACATGGTAAAGGCACCTTTTCCTCGTGGCTTTTATTAGGAATTTCACTTCAAATCCTTTCCTGCAATGTTAAATAGTTTATATTTCCATACAGTATGTGATGCTAGTCATTAATCTAATATATAGGGGATGTTGCAATGCCAGAAATTTAGTAGTCTTTACCAATCCCAGTAGAATTGCATATTTCTTGATACTTCCATACCTGACTCTTACTGCTTTTCTTATCACTGAGTTGGGGCGGCGCTATTGCAGTAGCTGCATTACTTGTCATCATTGATGGTATAAAAGATGGATGTAGCTGCCATGATGTCAGCCATTGGTTTCTGAAGTGGCGTTTTGAAGCCTTGAGATGAGCATTTCCGCCGTCACCATCTTGGTTTCAAAAAACCAAATGTGATAAGGATGGGCGGGTATGACTGTGATTGGCTAGTCATTGGTTAATGACTATCCAATAAGCATTCAGTTTCATACCAGAGATAATGGTATGACAGAGATTTTCCAAATACACTTTTTTTATTCAGTATTGAGCCCATAAACTCAGCAGGAAAGTATCAATAGAGGTCAAGACAGGAAGTCGTTTTCCCATAAACATTTATAGGACTGGAAGTCTTTTTGCAGCTATCTTAAACACTTTCACATTGGCTTCATTTGTCCAACCTGGAAGCTACGTCCAAGTTTGATACTGTCTATGGTTGAAATCACCCATTCTTTCCTGTGCTCATGGGCGGCAAGTACCATCACATTTTCAGAATTTCACTATCAAGAAGTGTCAGTGATCTTAGGTTAGGTTAGGTCAGTTAGGTCAAACCTAACTTATATTAGGCCAAAAATCATCATTTCCAATCTTGATACAACAAAATATTCATGACTAAAATGTTTTCACAAGTCCTCAAGTTCCCTCAGTCTATCATTTTAAAGGGGAAAAAATGAAATGTTTACCAGGCGGCATCCAGGCAGAAGCAAAGAATGATTGCATCACTGCAACTATTGCAAAGCGTGTTTACACAGCTGAAAATAACAGCTGGTGCAGTATTTTATCATCATCTACTCATGTCAATCTTATCTGGCACAGTCTGAAAGAAATATTGTACACAGAGGTTATCTGGTCCACAACTGTTAATTTTTCTTTGAATAGGAGTGTATAAGAAACCCATAGTTCTGAATCACAGTTTCAGGACAACGAAATAATGAAATCGCTCACGCTTTCTACCTAATCAGATGGTGGCTTGCCATATTTAAGAGCTGTATTAAACTTGTTAAACATGAAGAGCATCATCTCAAAGATAAAACAGACAACCTTGCATCACGAGCCACCTACAGGTCAAACAGTGCTTCAATCTCTACAGCACTCACAACTAGAAAATAATAAATCTGTTGGCCATACTTAATAGCCATGGCAGCACAAAAGTGTAGCTGAAGGTTCAGACAAGCAGATTCCACTGGGTTACCAAGAAACAGACAGGACACCCATTTTTAAACACCTCTTAATAGCTTTTTAATTAGCAATTGGCTCCTTGCCAGCCACAATTGCCACCGCATATTCGTCAAACGTGAGGTAGCAATCTTTCACACAGACTCCCCAAGAGATGTACTGGCTATATGGATCTATAACACACAAAAATCAATTCTCATTGTAATTCTAATCAATTGCATCCTGAGTAAAGGGATTCAAGAATTTGAGGGTTGGCTTTCTAAGTGTTTACCTCAACAATTAAAAATGCAATGGACACAGCAGCATCAACAGTTAAGAAAAGATATTGCTTAAATCTTGAACATGGCATTGTTTTTTTTTTTGGTTTTTTTAAAAGGCTTGTCTTGTCTTGTAAAAATATGCCATGTTTTCCTCAATATATGATCACACTGTGTGGGAATAAATCAACATGTAAGTAACACATTTCCATTTTTATTATAAATGACAAATACTCTGTTTCAGTGCAATTTTTACCCTGCTTCAGTACCATATTGAGCCATCCACTCCTGAATGTCTCTGAGATGGTTATGATGACAGTCAAACCCCTGTGGATTTTGAGAATTGCATAATAGGTGGAGCTGCATATCATCTGCATAATAAAAATACTGAAAATAAGTCTGTGCAATGGCCTAAAGTTGGGATAGAGAGCTGAAATTGGCACAGAAAAGCTTCCTATGCCCTCAACACCCTGACCCTAAATGTTTTCAGAATAAGTGACGTGTCCCCCCAGTAGTGAAAAAGATTGCATGATTAACAGTGCAGAATACATTACTGAGGTCAACAAATCTGATCAAAAACTGTGTCGGAATCAAATTACTTTCAGCATGTTGCTTTTCTCCATTTAGCGAAGACTAAATTCTGAATAAATTTACTAAAAAGATTATTTTCATTTTGCAATAAGTGATCTGCAATAAATGAAGTATGACAGGAAATTGAAACTTATCAGAATTCTAAGAAATTAAGCCTTTTTCCATGCTAGAAATTGCCATAAAAATTAAACATTTTATACAGTAGTGTTCACTGCTTTCTGCACCAAACAGCAGAAACTGGACAATTCAAAAGAGACATGGGGAGCTCTGGTGCACAACTAAGCAAGAGTATATGAGAGTCTCTAGTTTAAGAAAAAGTTGCTTGGAGAGCCTCAGTTGGTGGCTTTATTAAATGTTATCATTTAAAAAAAAAAAAAAAACAGTCTCAACATCAACAGTCAAGAGGTGATTCCTGAAGGTTATAACAACATTAATGGATTAGGACCATATCCACACCTACAGCCAGAGTGTTCAGTGTCATGTCGAGATCACTACGGTAACTTTTGTTTCTCCAGAGGAGGTTATGCTCAGGTTTTTATTTAAAATCTTATATGCAGAAAAGTTAAAGCAGTCTGGGTCACATTGATCCTGGCATTAACATTCATTTACTTAATGTAGAATATGTATAAATGTTTTGATGCATGATCCTGGCTTTACACTGCTGGCATTTTAGCAAATGAACACAGATTAGAAAACTGTTTATTGGTATATTCAATCAAGAAAATTAATTTCACTTTGATTTGGCCAAAAATTACATTGATTTCAGCATCAAACCTGAATGCAGTTCTTGAGTATCACGTATAAATGTATAAATTTTCAAACTGAACAGCTCTGATGTGCGCCTGTTACCTCAGAAGGAAACAGCAGCATTAAGAGTGCAGTGAGTGGTAAAATAAATAATAAATATACAACATTAAGTATTTTTTGCAGCATTGCGTTCTTGCCTTATTTGCGATTACCTTTAGCTCCTTTTGTCACTTTTTCTTCCAGCACTGTGTTGGTCCATTTTGTGCAGAAGAAAAGTCAAATGACACGCCAAACATCTCACTTTATGTGAGTGCACATAGATGCTGAAGCAGAAAATCTGGGTTAACAAAGGAAGCTGATAACTACTGATGTGATACCTATCATCTCTGATGAGAATTTTATGTTTACTCAACCCAACTATCATGAATAAATATGCTGAATTTGCTTCATAGTACACCCCACAGGATGCAAAGAATGAATCAGAGAAAAGATTAAGACAAGCAAAAGAACACAAACAATGGGCACTGGCAGACTGCTAGCTCATCCAGGTCATGATCCATCATCATTCACAGGTTACTGCCCATAAAACAACAAATGTGACACTGAGCACAGTTTGGGTGAAGACCCATTAGGTGATCATTGTGTGCAAGTTTCACTAAAATCTGACTGATATTCTAGGAGGAGAAGTGATTCTTGTGAAATGTGTACAGACGCCCCATGGCATAAGCTCATCAGCTCTTCGCCTGGACAAGCTAAAAAGAAAAACAGTGTTATTGCTATTGCTAGACTAATCTAAGTCTGAGGTGTTTGGGTCAGAAAAAAGAACACTGGTGAGACTTAAAACAAATGAAAAGATGCAGGAGGAGGGCATGACACCATCTTTCAAGGACAGAGGAAAAATGTGATGGTTTCAGGGTGCTTTGGTGTTGCTGAAGTGGAAGATAAAGATTAGTACAGGATAAAAGGGATCTTCAGCAAGGAACAGCTATTGCTCTGTTTTGCAACGCCATGCTATGCCATGTGGACAGTGTTTGATGGAAGCCAAATTCCTCCTACAACAGGACCCAAAGCACATCTCAAAAGTATGCACTAGAACTAATTAGAGAAGATGCAGTCAGCTGGTATTCTATGATTGCGTGGCCAATGCATTCACCAGATCTCAATTCTACTGAGCTGTTGTAGGTAGAGCCGAGCCATATGGTATGTAAGAAGTGCCCATCAAGCCATTCCAACTTGTGTGAGGTACTTCAGAAAGAATGGAGTGAAATTTCTCCTGATTATCTCAAACAACAGATGGCAGGAGGGCTACAGGTCTGCAAGGCTGTGATTGATGCAAATGGACAGACACATTTGACAGATACAATTATTATTTTTGACTAAATTTCCCATTCACTTTGCAGCTCCTTTGATGAATAAAAGTTTGAGACTTCATGAAAAAAAAGTTTTCTGGGTGAGTCAAACATTTGGGCAATAGTGTATACCATAAATAATGTATCTGACCCCTGGAGGGTTTAACACATTGATCAATGATAAAAAAAAACAACAAAAAAAAACTTTAGACTTTTGATTAAGTATTCTATGAAAGATGGGAAGTGGGATCATCTCTGCAATGGTCTTTGCTAATAAGTCCCATAGGTCGCACCTACACTACTTGACCTTTGTGCACGTCCGTTCAGTATTTATTCCAGCACTTTTTGCACTCTGCAGCCTTGAGCTATTTGATTCTTAACATAAACAGTATGGATCTTACAGGGGGGTGTCTTTACTGCACGCTTTCTCTATTTAACCTTTATTAACAAGGTTAGCTGTTTTGCAAAGTAGACCTATTCTTGTATGTACACAGTGCATACAACATAGTGTTTTGTATTTATCCATCACCATTCAGCTTTGTTGTCCTTGTTTTCAGCTGTATGTTATTCCATCTTCTGAAAAAAAAAAAGGTTATTGAAACTGAATAAACATGTTAAGAATAAAAAAAAAATCTGAATCAACTAATTTCATAACTAAACATAAAGCTCACACCACAGTATTTAGATAGCTGCATGTTTATTTGTTCTTCAGACACTTTCTTGTCTTCTGCAAATTTAATTTGATTTGTGCCAAGACTCATATGTGTGTGATGGGATACAGTCCATAGTTTAGGGGTTGAAACAGAAGTGTACAGACACACAGGAAGTCAAACAAAATCATCTTGTTTAGGCAAAACCTTTGCAATCAGTGATTCCCTGATGCTTTGTCCTTTTTTACCAGTCCCACTATTTTTACTTGAGCAGTAGAAGAGAAAGGGTGTTGGAGAAAATATGGAACAGCTCATGATCCAAAGTATGCCACGTTATTTGTCAAGCATGGTGCTGTTATTGTTATAACCTGGACATGTGTGGGAGCTGGCAGACCAGTGTTTATGGATGGTTTTAACTAATTATGGAAGCAATTATATGGATGGAGGTATACAGGAGTATTCTGTGGAATCAGACTGAGCCAAATTCAGCAAGGCATCCCCACTTGGTCCAACTTGTTGAAGACCTGACAAAAGACAGAGGGACTCCACGACGAGGTAGAGTTGACGGTGGCTTCGGTGGATGCCGTTGTTGGATGATGTCTGTGGGACACAGAGCTCAGGTGCTCCCTAATGGCCAGTAGTTTATGCTCTTATCCAGCACATGATCCATCACAATTCACAGGTTATTGACCGTAAAATGACAAATGTAACCTTGAGCATAATATGGGTGAAGACCCATTAGGTGACCACTGTGTGCATGTTTCACTAAAATCTGATACAGAAGGAGTACTGATTCTTGTGAAAATGGAAAAGTGCCCGTTAAAAACAACAACTGTGACCGTGACTTTGATCTTTGCCTTTTGCACAAATTGGGTGATGACCCACTGAGTGATCACTGTGCGTTTTGAATAAAATCTGACCAATACTGTTGGACGAGCAGCAGTTCTTGTGAATTGCAGACAGACAGATGGACAGAAGGACGCCTCAGCAAGACTTAAGCTCATCGGTCCTTTGACAAAATGAGCTAGAAGTTACTTCATGGTAGCTACTTTTAAAGCCCTTTTAAAACCCTACTTTGGGCAACATGTATTAAAAAGGCATTGTGTTTTACACAAATATCATTGTGAACATACTAATTAAAGCCTTTAATGTAAACTAAATGTGCTTAAGTACAGAAGCTACAAATCAAAACTGTCCTAATATTTATTACTATAGTGACCCAAAGAGCTAAACCAGTAATATAGCAGTACACTGTAAACCTAAACCCACAAATTGTTGTAAAATATTCATAACTCAATTCAGCTGATTGTTTGCTAATGATCAGCTTTGTTTTTATTACATTCATAATCTTTCTAACCTAAAAGACTGAGACAAAAATATCCCCACCACCACCACCACTATTGGAGTACAGCAGAATACTGCCTGTGTGCCTCCTTGCACTTTGTTTACAGTCATGTGAGTCATTAATGTTCAGACTGTAACCAGCTCATAATCCTTTGTTTATTTTTCATTTGTGTTGCACACTGTGGGGAATTAAGATCAAAATAAAATAATTTATTAAAGAAGTAACCAACAAAATTATAATAAAATACAATTATTGTAAGGTTTCTCATAACACGGTCCTCACAGGCTTCCCAATGGTGAAGTGATGTCTTGTTAGAGCAGACTAAACGGGTTGAGCCATCTGCACTGAGCTGCAAATGTGGTAAACCTGCACATGGTCTTCGTGGGAGAAAATTCACTTTTGATAAATCCTCCTTAGTCACTGCAAAATTGCAAGACAAATCTGTTAAACAACATAATTACATTATATACTACCTGACAGTTGGGATTCTGATCTCCTGTCTTCCCCCATGTCATACCTTTGTACCTGAGCCTACACTGCCATCTACTGCTTTTGGGTATAAAATACACAACAGAGGGCCTGAAGGGTGGATGAGGTGATAGGTCATGTGTTGCATTCAAGTTCCATTGTATAAAAATAGCACCTCCTTTATTTACTACATTCATATTTCAGAGAAATGTTGGGGGTTGATTGAAAACGCCAGTAATAAGGTGAGACATCTGTATTTCAACGAAGAAAATATCTTCCAGCTTCCCAGATCTGGAGCATCTTTCCATTAAATACACAATATAGTCACTCTTGCCAGTCCTTTGTAGCTTGACCTGCACGGTCACCCCTGAATGGCCCATTTTAAGCCAGAAAAACCCTGGAATGGCTTTTTTTTTGGTTTTATTGTATTGCAATTAATGCTTGTACAAACTGCGTGTTCAAAAGTGTATAATATTTATTGTTTGTATTATATATGCGTTTTACTTTGCACACTACTTGCTCTTTTCTCTTAAGCTTGTTCCCTCGTTTCTCTTGGTTTCTCCAGTAATGGCTTTAAATGTTATTCTTATATGTTTTATTGTTTTTAATGGCTGATTTAACATCCGGAACATTTAATGTAATGTTGATAAATGATGCGTGTTATCTCAGGGGGAAAAAAACAAACAAATAAACTAATGTTTGTAAGTTTTGCATTCAAAGCTTTCATTAGGAAATAATTAGTCAATATTGTAATAAATTACATTTGGCGCTCTTCATTTCAAGGGTGTAACCTCTTATTGTATTGTGGTTTTATTTGTTTTTACTAAAAGCTTTACTTTTAATGGGAAAAGGCACAGTTACAGAAAAATAGAGGGCAGCCAAGTGCAGTAAACACACCGATTCAGTGTCATTTGCCACAGTGTAACACCGTGACATGAATTTACCAGATCAATATCAATCACCAAGTGTGGCGAACCTGTAAAACACTTATAAGCTTTTGTTTGCTCTTATTCTCTGCTACTCAGTCTGCTGCTTTTATCAAAGGCAACTACAGGCTGGGAGTGCAAACTACAACCCCAATTCCAAAGAATGGTTTGTGATGCTGTAACGCTGCATAAAACTGAAATTTAAAAAAGGCATGCAATGATTTGCAAATCTCATAAACCCATATTTTATTCACTACAGAACATAGAAAATGTTGCATTTAAAGAAAAATATTAGCTCATTTTGAATTTGATGGCAACATGTCATAAAAATGTTGGGACAAGGCCGTGTTTGCCATTGTATAGCATCCTCTCTTCTTTTAACAACACTACTACTCAGTTGGTCTCTTTTGGCAACTAAGGAGACCAGCTGCTGGACTTCTGGGAGAGGAATGTTGCTGCTCATCAGTCCTGGGTCTTCTTTGTTATATTTCTAATTTCGTGATGCTCTAGATGTTTTAAGTTAGGGAAAGGCGTGGACTGCAGGCAGGCCAGTTCAGC
Organism: Australoheros facetus; assembly: GCA_030220045.1. Lineage (NCBI taxonomy): Eukaryota > Metazoa > Chordata > Actinopteri > Cichliformes > Cichlidae > Australoheros > Australoheros facetus. The sequence continues at coordinate 18,317 of JASGAU010356296.1, read as the reverse complement.
ACCGGACTCTTCTACAGTGAAGCTACGCTGTTGTAATAGAAGCAGTATGTGGTTTAACACTTTCTTGCTGAAATATGCAAGACTTTCTCTGAAAAACCTGTATATACCTTTCTGCATTGATGGTGTCTTTCCAGATGTGCAAGCTGCCAGTTCCATCAGCACAAATGCACCCCCATGCCATCAGATATGCAGGCTTTTGAACTGAGCCCTGATAATAAACTGGCTGCTCTCGCTCCTCTTTAGTCTGGAGGATGCGGCGTCCATGTTTTCCAAAAAGAATTTCAAATTTTGATTCATCTGACCGCAGAAGAGATCATGTTCACAAATGGCTTCTTCTTTGCATCATAGAGCTTTAACCTGTATTTGTGGATGGCAGGGTGAGCTTTGTTCACAGACAGTCATTTCTGGAAGAGTTTCTGAGCCCATGCAGCGATTTCTATGACAGAATCATGCCTGTTTTTAATCGCAGGCCTGCCTGAGGGCCAGAAGATCACAGGTATCCAATACTGATTTTCAGCCTTGTCCAGATTTCTCCAGATTCTTTGAATCTTTTGACAATATCAGGTACTGTAGATGATGAGAAAGTCAAAGTCGTCACAATTTTATGTTGAGAAGCATCATTCTAAAACTGTTCCACGATTTGTAGGTGCAGTTCTGTGTAGGTTGGTGAACCTTCGCCCATCTTTACTTCTGAGAAACTCTGCTTCTCTGAGATGTTCTTTTTATACCCAATCATGTTACCTACTGTTACCAGTCAACCTAATTGGTCATAAAACATTCCTCCTGCTGTTTCTTTTTTAGTACCACTTACTTTTCCAGCTATTAGGTGCCCTCCTCCCAACTTTTTTGAGGCATGTTGCTGCCATCAAATTCAAAATGAGCTAATATTTTTCATGAAATAGCCAAATGTCTCATTTTAAATATTTGGTCTCCTATTTTATTCACAATAGAAGTTCATGAGATTTCTGAATCATTGCATTCTGGTTTTATTTATATTTTGCACAGTGTCCCAAATTTTTGGTAACTGGAATTATAGGTTCCTACTATCCTTTCACCGCTTTTAGAAAATTACTGATCGGTTTATTGTTCACTGAACCACCAACAATATGCAGCGACATATTCAGTTTCCTTACCTTAAACCAGGTATTTTTTGTAGCCAGTTTAGTAGTGTTCAGAGCACCTAGATGATGTCAGTTTAAGGAGATCCATCCCCTTTTGAATGCTATATATGACTAAAAACTCATATACTTAATAAAGTGGAAGATGGATGGCTAATAATAATAATAGTAGTAGTAGTAGTTGCCAGTTGTATTCCCTCTCTGGAGAATTTCAGATCATCTGCTGCTCAATATTTCCAACAGCACTTGAATGCAGCTGCTCTAATCTGGTCTAATCTGAGCAGGAGCATCACCAGATGAGCAGTAACATCTGTGGATACCAGCTTTCCCGTTCAAGTGAAATTAATGCGTGGCTGTCATTTTCTGGAACAAAATGTCGATAACAACTTGCCAGAAGGTTACTCTTATATCATGCTCTGTTCTCTGCATTTCTCTCTTTCTGCCCAGAATGCTTTTGCCCCGAGCAAAACAGGAGATGGGGCAGCCTGAGGGTAAGACGGCTTATCAGATCATCATCCATCCATCTCCATTCTGCTCCATCTCCAGTAGTCTTTTTTTTTTTTTTGGTGATGCTGCTGTTGTTATTGCCAGCTGTTATTCTATACAGACTATGCCAGGCTTACAGGCCCCATCCTTCTAGTTCACACAAGTTTGCCGAAATGCTACACTATACAATGGATAATGGATTTTAAAAAAAAACCACAAAAAAAACTGTGCATTTAACATATTTTGAAGAGCATGTATTTCTGTATCTAAAATGAAATGGACGTGCACATTTAACATTTATCTGCGCTAAATCTGAGCAATTGGTGTTGCGTTATGTTACTGTTACTTAAATTTGATTTCATGTTAAGCATGAGGTATTGTGTTAACAGACAGTATTTAAACCCTTATTGTCTTATTTTTAATTGGACTTATCTTAATACCAGTTTCACACAGTGAGAAGCACATGCCTGAAGGTGCTGTCAAAATGGATCAGTCATGACACACAGCGGGGACACATCTTATGAGATATAAACTGGAAGTGATTACACACTGGACCATAAACAGCAAGAAATGATAGAGAATTTCTAAATTTGCACCACAGTTATATAAAAATCAAATCTTAACATATTCTCTGCCCATTATTCTTAGATATTATTTATACGAGGAATGAGCCATTTAGAGAATAAGTCTAGCAGCACAACAGTGTGAAGAACTGTGGTTAGTGATTTGATATTACACATTAGGGTACAGTTTGCCTTTTTTATAGGCCAGTTGTATTAAATGCTCTGTCATTTTCACAGCCTAACAACAGCTTGCTTTAGGTTCACTGCACGTCTTCGGTTAGAAGCAACAATGGGTGGTTACAAAATTTACCCAAACAGTAACCACTGGTGGCCAACAAACAACCTAAGGAGACTAAATATTTCAAAATGTTCCTAGGCAGATATTGCCATGGCAGTTTTCCAGACTGCTCTCTGTGCTGTGTTTTGAACTGCCTCTGTTGTGCCTAACTGTTGTTACTGAGGCAATTTATGCCCGCTAGCAAGCGCAGACAGTATGAAACCCTTCATACAGTCCGTGCTAGCACACAAATATAGAACTGCAGACTTTCCTCACAGTTTCTTACCTTGTTGCTCCAAACAGAGACCCTCTCTCTTCTTTACAGCCACATTTAGATGTGCGCAAAGTTAAGGAAAGTAAACATTTTTCCTGTCTGCTAGCTTTTCATGTCTGCAGGAGTCAGTTTTCATCTGATACTGTAGGTGGGAACAGCAGCCTGCTATAATGCCTTATAATGTCTAGCCTCCAGGAGAGGCTGTTTTGCTTGTTTTGTTTTGTTTTGTTCTTTTTTTCGTGTACCTTCTCACTATGCCGTGAAATCGGAAATGATTGTTTCTCTGCAGGACAATTTTAACCAGCTACACAGTCATATATGACTGTACACGTAGTGTTAGTTAACTAACACATGGGGGCAGCACCGAGCTTGATTTTAGATAAATGCTAAAACAGACTGATGGTCAGAAGCATCAGCAGGCCTGTGCAAATGCTGCAAACATCAAATCTTAATAATGCCGCTGCAGACTCACGTTTCTGAAATAGAAATAACTAAATGTTCCTTTCAATAAATAAATAAAACATCCGAATTTAAGTATTTCATTTTACCCAGAGCTTTCCGAGCTGCTTTGACCTTATGTCTTTGACATTGTCCTCAATTATGGATCCCATCTGCATGAATCACTTCATTCATCATTATAAAATTGGATCGCTTTTATAAATAATCTGTTGGCAAAACTGAGCTGAAATATATGAAAGTAAATAAATCCTTTAGGATTGTGAAAACAAAATAGAATTAAATAAAAAATTCAAAATCAGCTGTGATATTTAAAATTTCTTGGAGATTTTATGGATAAAATAACTGTCACTACTTAAAGATACAAGAAGTTTAATGTTTGACGATGGACTTCCTGTGACATTTTTTCAGGGGAAGTTTATTTAATGATTGTCTTATTAATCGAATGACTGTTTTTGCAGTTGGACCTGGGTTCTACCCTCCTGCCATGCGCAAGCTGTCAGTGCCTGAGGACCCAGAACAGTGGGATGTGGACCCTCCATATTCAGTGGCACACAGTTTGGAGACGATGGCAAAAATAAAAGGCATCAGACAAGGCAAAAAATACAACCTGATGGCTCAGGTGATACCCTTATATGGCTTTGGGATCCTTCTTTACATCGTGTATATTATCCATAAGGTAATTTCCATGGCTGACCTGTAGGCATGACAAGAAGATTCTACTGTTTGCACAGTGTTATTAACTTCCTGCCGTGCTATCTTAATAATAATAAACTTAACTGTATGCTAAATTAATCTATTTATAATCATGTTTATGCTCACAGCTGACATGTAGGGGGAAGACTAATAAATCAGGAAAGTACTCTACAGTAACAATGGCAAACAGGAAGAGTACAATTAGTAAGTACTTCCAGAAACGCAAATCACTTCTCACCTAGTGCAATCCCAAAAACATTTCTCTGGTACCTTTAACAGGCTCATAATAATACAATTTACTACATTAAAGGTACAAAATACACTATTACACTATTCTGAAAGGAATTTGAGCTTCAATTTGTATCTAATTTTACACATGTACACGTAATTCATATGCACTATATCTACAAAGTAGTGCATGATATTTTAACATTAGAACAATGTCGCCTCTTGTAAATCATGTAGTCACTGATAATGAGCTCGCCAGGCTTCAGGAGAAGCTGCTGCAAACAGAAGCGATGATGGAGAGGATTGTCTCTAAAAGGAGCAATTGTTCTGGGAGGTAACACTTCTTTTTTTTTTTTAAACCAACTTGTGTTTCGCTTCCAATAGCACCGTAGGAGTAGCTTCACATTGGAATAAATTAGCTCTGAAGTGAGATAAAAATGTATTATTTTCTTTTACCTAAACAGTTAAGAATTAGTTGCAGAATACATCATTTTTGGACATTATTTGGACAAAATAATAATTTTAAGCAGGAAAATAAAAGCAGAAAGACTATGTCATTAATCAGGAACAGAGTGATGTGCCCTGACAGTTCTAGCTTATCTCTGTGCTGCTCTCTAGTGGCAGACGAAGGAGGAGTAAAACCACAACGTCAAAGAAGGAGGAGAAATTACTTAGGCAACTGAGACAGATCACACAGCTGATACAAGAGGGCCGACTGGAGGGAGCCTCCCCAGAGATGGAGGCTGAGATGGTCCCATACGGTGCAGACTGGGAAGGTGCATTTGCTGAGTTTGTTACAGTTGTGGATTTTGCCTTTTAATTAAATTAAATTGCTATCAAATATTCACAGTGGCTGTCTGATGATGTCTCTCTTTGTACACAATGCAGGCTACCCAGAGGAGACATACCCAGAGTATGATGAACCCTGTCCCAGACGTGGACTTAAGACAGTTAAACTTGAGGAACCTCCCAAACAGCCCACTGCTGAGGCCCTTGCAGAGAGAATGGAGCAAGAGGAGGAAGAGGTTATGGCAAGGAAACTCTCCATAGTGAAAGAGGAAGATGAGGATGAAGATGAAGAAGAAGAGGAGGAGGATGACACAGAAGCACAAGATGAGGAGGAGGATCAAGAGGAAGAAGGGGAGGCAATAGATGAAGTTATGGGAGCAGAGGAGGACGAGGAGGAGGAGGAGGAAGAGGCCGAGGCAGAGAAAAGGCATTTGCTCCATCCTCCATTATCCCAGCCTGCTCCGGGAAGAATGCCAGTAAGAATTGGTTTGGAGGTAAAGAAAGAGCTGCAGTGTGGCGGGAAGAAGCAAATCAGCTTCAGCGACCACAGAGACGTCTTCCACTACCCTAAAGAGGATACGTTCGAGGACGGGGAAGAGAGCAAGGACGAGGAGGTGGAGGAAGAGGACGAGGAGACAGAGGTGGAAGAAGAGGAGGAAGCTGATGAAGATGATCCAGTGATAGAGGCAGAGAGCCTGCAGTTCAGCTGTGATGGCAGTTCAAACCCAGAGGAAGAAGCAGAGGAGGCTACAGAAGGAAATTTTTTAATGTCAGTGCCCACGGAGGGCAACAGTCGTATCCATGCAGATGCATCTAAAGACGTCGGGGTGAGCGGACTGAGGATGCGGAACAGGAGGGAGACATGAGGAGTTTTCCCGCATCTGAAATGAGTTTTAAAGCATACAGTGAACTTCGACCTGTGTTTCTATTTCTTCCTTATATGTTTAAACCATAAACCCCAAACCAAACAGAGGCATGCAGTGATGTTCTTAAGTAACACTTTTGTACAAATAAAAGTTTCCTTTAGCACAAGTGCCTCTGATGACTGTAATGCTTTGGGTTTGTTTTGTTTTTTTTGCTCACATTCCCAGAGGAAATATGCCTCTGCAAAACACGGACACAGTCAAAGTGTACTCATTCATTTCATTCAGAGTTTCACACTTTTTCTTTCAAAACAATGCATTCATTGTATGATGCATGCTACACTCAGTAGTCTGATTAGACCACTTTTAAGGTCAGTGGATGTCTGTATAATAGTCCTTGCCCAAATCTTCAGTAAGTCGGGTTAATTGAATTATCTGTGTGTGTGAAAAGCTTTTAATGTAAAGGACAGAAGGGCAAGTTTCCAGATACTGATGTCATCTAAATCTTGATCTTGGACACCTGCAAAGTTTTGTGTTGCACAGTTTTGGAGCTTTAAAAGAATCTGTCCAGATATCTGACAAAGTACTTTAAAAGTGCCTTTCTAGCCACATATCCAGGACCAGCTTCTGATGTGATAACACACATGGAGGCACACAAGGTGAAAACAATACTAGCCTCTCTGTAGCTGCTGGTAACCAGAAACTAGCAATAAACTTGCAATTAGATCATACCAGCCATTATGCCACTGATGTCTCTGGCAGCACAAATCTTTAAAAATACTGTATGCATCGAACAAAGAGAATTTATATGGAAATTAAAAATACATTTAACAAAAAAAGAGCTGATCAGCCACAATGTTAAAATCGCCTGCTTAAAATTGTGTAGGATCCCCAAAATACCTCTGACCCCTCATGGCATCACAAAGACCTGAGAACATGTCCTGTGGTATCAGGCACTAAGAAATTAACAGTAGACCTTTAAATTTCTCTAATCTTCCGATGAGTCTTTCATAGATTAGTTTGTTTTCCAGCTCGTCCCACACACCCCAGATTTGATTAAGATCTTCAGTTTTTCAAAGTCTTGAATTCCTTGTCTTGTTACACACATAACGCCTTAAGAAGTGAAAACAGTACCACTTTCATGGCTAGTAAACATGTCACGTTTCACAGGAATCACGGGTGCTCATGGCGGGAACAGGCAACCAGGCCTTTCTACAAATTGAAAATGCAGCTGTGAGGTACCTCACACTGTCATGCCATATGTGGCTTCCCTTGATGGTGCAATATGGTTTTACTCTTGCTGCTGTGGTAATGCTTTGAATGCACAGCAACACGATAAATAATATCAAGGGAAATGTCAACACCCAGTCCCCTCAATGCAAATATAGGCCGTAAACCCCTGACTGCCAAAGACTTTGAGACCCTAGAAAGTCTTTATAAATTACCTCACTATCATTTCTTTTTTTTAAATTTTGGGCCACAGCAGCTTTATTTGCAGTAGAGGAAAGACAGGAAATTAGGGAAAGATATGGGGGGAAGACACACGGGGAAACTGGCGACAGGTCAGGACTCTAACCTACGAAGCATATGTATGCATATGCATATGTATGTGGTCGCTGGCTTTAACTACTAAGACACCTGGGTGCCTCCCTCACTATCATTTCTGATGATGATAGTGTTTCCTACATAGAGCTTGTTGGTGAGAGACCCTCGCCTTTCCTTCCTTACAGCCATCTTTGTCTCATTTATTTTATGTATATTGTATTTTATTATAGTATTGTAGTGGTTATCGCAGGGTTGAAGATGGTAATATTTTCGTTGGGAGTGACCAGGTTGAACAAGATTAGTTATGAGTATAGTGGATATATTAGACAAAGTGCCAGGCAGGAGGAAACAAGGAAGACCACAGAGAAGATCCATGGATGTAGTGAAGGAGGATGTGCAGAAAACTGGCGTAACAGAGGATGCTAGGGATAAGGTGAGATGGAGGCAGATGATCCGCCATGGCAGCCCTTAAAGGAAGCAGAATTGTCTATTATATTTTATGCCATCTCCCTTTTCACGTATTTAATTCTCATCATAACCATAGGTAACATTATTTTATGTCATTTCAGTTATCATTTAGCCTTAGTTGTTTGTTGCTGATAATTTGAATTGACCACATCTGGCTATGTATATTTGGGTCACTGTACTTTGCACTTCCATCCTGTGTGCTGTAAGTAATGTTAAATTAGGCTCTATAAATAAGATTAGGTTAATATATATGTGTGTGTGTGTGTGTGTGTGTGTGTGTGTGTGTGTGTGTGTGTGTGTGTGTGTATATATGAAACAACATTGTTAAAATAAACTACATAAAGACCAGATTGCAAGAAATCTTGACTATAGACATTCCAGGTTTTAGCACTTGCTGTAACCAAATGCATTGCACTCTATATAAATATTGAAATGAAATATTATGTGTGTACCCAAATGCTTTCTGATGATAGTATCTGTTCCAGGCTCACCGGAATAAATATTGGTGCAAACCTGGATTTGGAACCACGAAACGTACAGTGCTGTAAGGTTTGGTTTTCTGTATTAAAGACTCCTGGACATGTTCTGCACTTAATGTACCAACTCTGACATTTGCAGAACCTTTAATAAAAAGATTTAGAAAAAAACAATCTAGGGACTTGACTTTGTTGTTGCTGCCTTGAAGAAAATAGAAAGCATATTTTGATGTATTTTTATGTCATTTTATTTAATTTTTTCATGAACAAAGTACTGTGTCTATACCACCGCAGTAAATTGTACACCATTTACTTTACATTACAATGAGAGCACTAAAACAAAGTGACAGAACCTCTGGTTCTTGGACACATGTATGAAAAGCAGACTTTACAGCAAGAGTATCAACAATTTTAAAATAGAAATTTGAAATAGTTAGAACACAGCTGAGTACAAGAATAGCACATTTGATAAAGAATTGCTCAGAACCCACAGTAACAATAGTGGAGATTGTTCTTTGCCTCCATTCAGCATTTTTTTTTTTTTTAATGGTCGTAAAATACAAAATACTGTCATATATTTGAGAAAGGATACTGCCCCATAAGGAGCAAGAGGAATAATATTTTGAGTAAAAATGTGAACAGCAATAAACTAGAAACTAGTGATACAGAAACTTACTGCCAGTCGGATGAGGAATGTATCATACTCCATCTTAGTGAAGCACAGAGTTAATTTAATACGTAAAGCAAAAGATGCATCGAAGCTATGGTAGTTTCACATTGTACGAGTGCACATTTTTTGCAAGTCGAGACCAGAAGATATGAGCACGACCTTAAGCCGGAGTTCCTCAGATATCTGCTGTCTGATTTACAGTATAATGTAAATAAATACTCATCTATTTAGTGCAATGTGTTCCGGACCCTAAATATAATTTTAAGCTGATTTTAAGCTAAAGCACGCTTTGGAATATTTATCTTCTGGATGCTGTGCAACCCCAGGTGTTTCCTCGGTCGAAATGAACTTTGATTAGACAACAAAATTTCAAAGTCGCTACAGAGAAATCTCCTCAGTGTACGCGAGGAGTGCAAGAAAAGCAAAGACCAATTCAAGCTCAGCTCATTTCACGGCCAATGTGTAACACTGGAATTAGTCTTCAAAGGCACAATAAAGTATGTACAGCTATATCTCATCCACCACAGACTTCAAAGTAAAGTGCACCATCGCCCTATACATTCACATATATGACACTGTGACACAATATTGTATATGGTACACAGCCTGTAACATGCCTCAGCCCGTTTCATCTCTCCAATTATTTTGTGTGGATAGAAGTGATGTTCTTGTCATGACCATTAATGTGCTTGCAGTCCCACGGAGCTATTACAGCAGAAGCTGTTGCGAACGATAGCAGAAAACATAACATGAACAAGTAATAAATATGTAAATAAAATAAATACAATGCGACGTGCATGTTATTTTTAATTTAGTAACTATATAAGCAGTATTCATGCTTGAGGAAGTGTGTGACATTTTGTTGGTAGACTACATAAAACCCAGTCAACTTTTTTTTTTTAACTTACTGATGCATAACTGTTAGTTATAATTTACAGATAAAGAAATGTTAAAATACTAAAACTACTACATAAAGAAACATCTTTATAATGTCATTGCAGTACAAAATGACTATAGTTATCAAAACAAAAGAATTTGATTTTGAAAGAGGATTACTCTTTGTGCTTGTTTTCTTCCGCTGACAAAGACCATCCTGAGGTCCCATCCCCCATCCCATCCCACCCCACCCCACCCCACACACACATACATACACATAATTTAAGTCCCATAAAGCATTTCAGGATATGTGGGACTTCCAAGGAACCGGGTGAGTTGGAGATCTCAAATCAGCCCCAGTGATACATGAGCAGCCCTTGTTGAGAGGACAGGAGGAGTTCTCCGCTGAACTTCAGGCTGGGGTCTATTCACAGGCTAACTTGCTATCAAAGCTGGAAAGGGCAATGGCAAAGGCTTGCAGGGCACACATTGGGTAGTTATAGTCCATGGTGAACACATCTTCTGCCACGCGGCCAAACTGCATCACAATGTAGTCAGCTGCAGAGGAAGAAAAAAAATGGAGCGGAAAACAGATTTTATCTAAGCTGCTTTGAAACATTTCCCCTTTTTAGTGCTTTTTTTTCCCCATAAAACCAGAGGTTCTTAAATTATTGTGACAATATTAATATGCAGAAATACGGACAAAATAAACTATGATATAAAGTATGCTGCAAAAGTCTTCAGCCGCCCCTCATTTCTTTATTTTTTCTTCCAAGGTGCCAAAAAGCAATCTTAAATAATAGTTCTCCAGGCTTACTTTGGACTCCTTTTTTTCAGTCCAGTCCTTATACCTGACCATTTTCACAGTAATGGTGTTTTTTTTTGTTTGCTTTTTACAGATAACTTAGCAAAGAAATAATTTTAAGTTGTAACTTTACACACTTTTATTACAAGCAGTGTGTCACAAAAACACATTTCTTGTTCCCTTTTCTTTAGATTGGATCTATGAAAAATGCCAAAGACAACACAGTGTGACAGACATATATAAGAGCTTTTTCTGCCAACAAGCTGAATCCCAAAGAGCAATTAGCTAAAAACTTGGCATGCGCAAAAAAAACTGAGAAAACTGGACAAGTGGAGGACAAAAGAAGAAGTGGGAGGCCTAAAAACTATCTACAGCAGGTGAACAGTATCTGAAAGTCATGTCCATATGAAATAGCTAAAAATCCAGCAAAGACCTGACACAGGACCTGAGAGATGCATCTGGCCCTTCCATTGATCCATCTACTGTTCACTGTCATGGTTTGGGGCTGCATTTCAGCCAGTGGTGTTGGGGAGCTTCTCAAAATTGATGGAATTATGAACAATTTTTTTTTACAGATTTTGATCCACCATGCAATACCATCTGGAAAGCATTTGGTGGCTTCGTTTTTCAGCATGAGAATGATCCCAAAAACACACTGCCAATGCAATAAAAGCATACCTGGATAGACAAACACATAATGGAACATTATCAATCATGGATCGGCCTCCAAAGAGCTCAGACATCAATATTATTGAAGCAGTGTGGGATCATCTTGACAGAGAACGGAACAAAAGACAGCCACAGAAGAGCTTTGAATGTCCTTCAAGAAGCCTGGAGAACTATTGCTGAAGACTACTTAAAGAAAGGTGCCTAAGAGAGTTCAGGCTATGTTGAAGAATAAACATGGTCATACCAAATATACAAATATTAATTTTCAAGCTTTTTAGAATTGTGCAAACTCTGTTTTTGCCTTTTATGCTGTATTTCCATGCATGTTTGCAAATGTTTCAGTCAATCACTGCACCCATTTTCCATTTTTCTAGCAAAATATAAAGAAATGAGAGGTGGTTCGAGACTTTTGCACAACCCTGTATAAAGAGCCTAAAAGATGAACAAAATGTGTTTCAACCAGCCCTTTTCTTTTATGATGCAGTTAATGTTATATTTATAAACTTTTCTTTTTCTCTAAATCTGTCTACCAAATATCCACATGTAGCAAGTTAGATATCAGTATCCACAGTATTATGTTATGTGATACAAAACTTCTAATATTAAAGCTAAATGGAAAGTATATATGTGTGTGTGTGTGTGTGTGTGTGTGTGTGTGTGTGTGTGTGTGTGTGTGTGTGTAAAATGCATGAAACTCACGGTCATTGTCGTGAATAATTTGAAAATTCTTAACGGAAGCCTGAGTGACTCTGCCGTGGAAGTTGAGCACGTAGGACTGTGTGTCATCGTTCCACACAGGCGTCTTGTTGTGAAGTTCAATCACGCTTTCTGTGTTCTTGTTCTGCCACCTGGCCAGCAGTGACTCATGATCCTGTAATGAAGAAGAATAGAAAAGCTTTGTACATGGACACCATATGTATCAGGTCAATTAAGTAAGTATTAGAAGAGGCTGAACTGGTCAGCGCAGCTGTGGCTACTGGCTTACATTTCGTGGGCGAATAGACACTCTCTCATGGTCCATGTTCATTCCAGGAATGATAACACTCATTTTTCGAGGTCCTTTGAATCCTAAAACATTGGTTTCCTAATTAAAAAAATAAAAGATAAACAGATGATGATGTAAACAAAGCATGCTCACCAAACAAACTTTCAATATTATTATTGTTATTATCATGTTGACCATCAGTTATGCATAAAGTAAAATACACAAACTAAAACAAACTAATAAATGGACCCAGGTTCGACTCTGACCTGACGCTTTTGCTGCATGTCTTTTCCCACTCTCGCTCTCTCCCCACTTTTCTGTCTCCTTTGCACAACACTAATAAAATTACCCCGCACCCCCCCGAAAGAACGGTAAAAGTAATGAACTGTTATATTCTTGTTCTAGATTACTTTATTTAAAATTCCCAAATAGGGCATTGGTCATGAAGGGTATGCCATCTCAAGGCCCTTTCGTAAACACATTTTACACTACAGTGGATTGCAGAATGTTATTTCTGGATGCAGTCACATAAAACAACATATTTCAAAGCCTTAACTGAAATATGTCGCTAATGTTTGTCTTTTTGCTTTTTCCAAAGGAAGATAATATCCAGGTTAATTCATTTTTTTATCTATTTTTAAACCATAACCTGACTTCTTGACGTTAAAAACAGCATCCTAATTTATGTAAATTTGATGTGCGAGTTTTTCAGATTATTATTAAGTAGATTTACCATGAAAACAGGTAACAAGTGGCTATGCTGACAACTATGTGCTAACCATGGCTATTTTTATTTCCTGTTTATGTAGCTACCTAGAGCCTTAAGTCACAGCTTGTGTTGCAAATGAAGTGTGCACATCCAGTACCAGTGTTTGTCTGCAGGGACGGGTTTAGGACAGGGAGGACACGCTTGCACACTTGTCATAATTCTGCTACATTTCTGTCTAATCCAGCTTTAAATAGTTTACTGGAAAATAGCATTATTTGAATTGACATAAACAACAGTTGTTTTGCAGCATGTTTCTAACAATATCAACAATAATAATGTATATTTTCAGCAATGTGAAAACCTAAGTATAGCCTTTGGAAAAGATGCATTTTGACCAACTCACATAGCAAATGGCTGCTAGCTCTTGACGCAGGTTGCTAGCTTCGAGGCTGGTGGTGCTCTTCATAGGGTTCAGACCGTTGTCATATACAGTGAACTTGGTTCCCATGAGGTTTGATCTGCAAACAAAGCATAACAAACTAAAGAGTGTGCTATTTCAAGTGTGTACTTGAAACAACACACAAAGGTTCCCAGTGTGTCTCTGTTTTTGTTTTATATCTGGAAATCTTTGTTTATTGTATTATTGGAAAGTTTTATGTGACCTGCGCTGGAGCTACTGATGTAAATTAGCAGTTTTGCTATGATCTGACATGTTTATGTCTTATATTTTTGGTATATTGAAGTCCATTAATATGGGCTATGTCTATTGAATACATTTCTAAATAAATAAATATAAACAATAGGTATCCAGATTTTGTAACATAACAAAAACAGATCCTGTGGTCTCGCACTTGAGGTCGAAATATGAACTGAGCCACTTCACAATAACAAATTGTCATGGATGTTATACAACCTGTGTTTTGACTTGTGCAGTCAAAATGCATAACTTATGTAAAACTGATACACCTTGCTACCATAGATTGCACACTGAAGATGGATATAACCAGTCTGACAGGAAAACCAATGGGCCACTGTACACTGTATACTGTAGCAACCGCAAGAGTAGAGTATAACATGCATCCTTTTTAGCTCTAAATGAGACCATATCTTATAAAACGAGTCACGTTGTTGGGCAACAGTTTAGCTCAGTGGGTGAGCAGGTGACCATATGCCATGGTGGCCAGAGTGCAGCAGCCCGGGTTTGGGTCCAACCCTTCTCTCTCTCGCTCTCTCTCCCCGCTTTCCTGTCTATCTTCATTATCTAATAAAGGTAAAAATGCCGCCCCCCAAAAAAGAGAATATTGTACTGCATAAGACTTAAAGCTAGGATAAAATCAGCAGCAGGGTGATTTTCCCAGAGACCTTTATACATCATCTTCCATATACAGTTCATGCTTGCTGCCTACTATCTTTACATAAATTTGACATCAAAATATTCCTGTTTGAAATCTAATGGACGAACACCATGTGGGCACAAAATGAAAAGGCAATAAAAGCAGAGCACTGTGTTTGCAAATGACTATGCTTTTAACTTCCAGCCCCACTGAATATAATCGTCATGTTCCAGTACTGTTTGTCCTTGTTGGACTGGCAGGAGGACGGTCCAGTCTAAATCCTGACAGAAAAGGCAAGTGGCTCTGTCTTTAGGTGATTTCTTGCATGGGGTGAACACTGGCTGACATATTGACATATTAAGATCTACAACATCCTTGGCTTGACTCCCAGGCAGAGCACCTTTGTTTCATTTCATACCCTTTTCTCCCTCCTGCCCCCTCCCTCTTTTTTCCTCATCCCACATTAACTGCCGTCATTTGCTCTCACAGCTCGGTTGATAACCTTAATCTTTAAAATGAGACTTGAGAAGAAATTAGAAAAAAATATCCTTCCTATCCTTTATAAGTTAATCGTTCATGTTCTGCCTCTAGTGGGATTAACACTGTGCTGTTCTGTAAAAAGCTGCATTAATTAAAGTTCTTACATTTTTTAAAGTGCCAGACATTAGTATTTATTGGCAATTAATACACTGCTCACCAATAAATGCCTATAAATTAATATATGAGCTGCGTGAAAATTTGGCCAACTATACTTAATTCCAGATATGAAATAAGCATTCATCAAATTTAGCTCTTTTTGCATTGCTCATTTCTCCTTCAATGTAGTTTACATAACTTTGTGTGCATTATAGATAGATGGCACCATTTAGAAATGGTTCTTGAGAGCCACAAGTTTAGCCGTCTTGTTTAGATATCTCATATAGGCCAAGGACTCTTGAGAAGCACTAGATGAAATGTCACTGTTCATTCCAATTTAGATCGCTATCATTCAAGCAGGACAGTGATTGCAAAGCTTTGAGCATTACATCGACCGGAGGTCCAAAGATTAAAAGGTTGCAAAGAGCCATATTTGATTAAACTCCAGAGGGGCTTCCATGAAGGAACTAATGCAGCCTTGAAACACGTTCTAGTGGTTATGTAAAGCATGTTTTTTAAATAAAAAAAAAAACACTATGGAATTAAACAAAAATTGTGATGCCAACACAGAAGTCAAATACAAAATCAAATACAGCAATTTGCATAATTACTCAGCATATGTAATTTCTAATGTGGGCTGCTAAAATGTTTATGCAACAAAGCCACTGAGGACTTACCTCAGTTTGCCAATGAAACTCTCTCCACCTCGAGACAGATCAGTTGGATCAATGGAAATGAGGTAATTTGATGTTTTACTCTTTTTCCTCTTTCTCCCAGCTAACAGGAACACCTGTTACCAAACCAAAATAATGACCACAGTCACACCACAATGAAACCACAAAACCACTTTTCTTTTCTTTTTACACATATGATTGATGTTAAACATGTGGAGTTCAGCAGACAACGACTTGTTAAAATACCCTGACAGATGTCTTATGTTAACCTTGCAGACCCTTCTCACCTTCTTGCCGTCTTCTCTCTCCAAGTGAAGGTAGTAGGTCGGATACATGCCTCTGTCCATGCCCTTTTTGTCCCTGGTGATTCTGCATTTCACTCTGACCCCCTGGGGTGCAGGTCGCAGAGAAAACTCCTCAAGGTCATCAACATCGATGGCAGGATCACTGACTGGTGGAGTGGGTGCTGAGGCCACTTCCTGTAGGATCAAACAGGGCAAGACCCCTCACGAAATGGTGGACTGGTGAGTGATGCAGAACTTGACTTTCATTAAAGCAGAGTAATGAGTCTGAAAAATCAAATTGTCCACTGGGATTAAGAATGAGCACACTGTGTCTAAAATAAGGACCTGGGGTAGAGACAGAAGATTGAAATGACTGAAGGGAAAAAATTAGAGTGGAAAGAAGAGCAAAGAGAAATTATGTGATCATAATGAGAATGAGAAAGCAAAGGCTAGGAAGAAAATTGAATATATTTTATTAACAAAACACAAAGCATTATATTGCTCTTCTCTGTACTGAATACATCATTCAAACATTCACAGTGTTACAGGAAGCATAACTTGTACTGTAAGTCAGGTGTCGGTACACCTGGAGGTGTGGGGCTAGAGCTATTTTAAGTTGCCAAAATCACACATTTCGAGTTTGCTGTTGACAACAAGCGTCTGTTGATATGAACATCACAAAAAATAATTTTCAGAGAATACATTAAGAACTGTTAATTTCCAGAAAGAAAATTAAGTAATCTCTAAGAGTCGTCAAACAGTAATGTTAAGACAAACAGTACTGTGCAAAAGTCTCGAGCCACCCCTCATTTCTTTCTATTTTGCACGGAAAATGGGGAATAAACGCAGAGACTTATTGATGCATGTGCAATAAGTCACATATTTGTACAGTTCTAATAATCTTGAAAGTTAATATTTGGTATGACCACTTGTGGCAGCTTTCTATAATTTCTGTAAGTAGTCTTCAGGAATAGTTCTCCAGGCTTCTTGAAAGACACTCAAAGCTCTTCTTTGGATGTTGGCTGCTTTTTGTTCCCTTCTCTGCCAAGATGAGACACTGCTTCAATAATGTTGAGATCCAGGCTCTGGGGAGGCCGATCCATGACTGATATCGTTCCATTGTCTTTGTCTATCCAAGTATGCGTTTACTGCACTGGCAGTTTCTTTGGGATCAATGTTATGCTGAAAAATGAAGATGTTGATGGATGGCAGTGCCTCTGATGGCAGCAAGGCCGCAGAGCACTTATCTCCCATGTTTGGATGGGTGTTCTGGAACTCCATTTTGTTATATGTTTGACATGTAATGACAATAAATTGATTCTGATTCTGATGTAGCCAATCAAACAGTTTCCAGAAGGTATTACATGGTGGATCAAAATCTGTACTTTTTTTGTTCATAATTCCATCAATTTTGAGAAGCTCCCCAACACCACCTGCTGAAATGCAGCCCCAAACATGACAGAACCTCCACCGGGTTATGCAGATGGCTGTGGACACGTACTGTTTTACCTCTCTCCTGATCTCCTCCGTACACACTGATGACAATTTGAAGTAAAAACTTCAAATTTGGATATTCACTCCATCAGACCTGTTGCCAAAGATTTTCAGTGCAGTTCTTGTGTAATTTGGCATACCTTAGCCTTTTCTCTCAGCTTCACTTCCTTAAGTATGGCTTCTCGACAGCAACCCTTCTACTGAGACCATTTCTGATGAAGCGTCAGTGAACAGTAGATCGATCAAATGAAGGGCCAGATGCATCTCTCAGGTCCTGTCAGGTCTTTGCTGGATTTTTTTTCCTGTTTCTTACGGACATGACTTTCATATACTGTTCATCCGCTGTAGAAAATTTTTAGGCCTGAAACTTCTTCTTTTGTCGTCCACTTTTCTAAATCTTTTTTAATAACACAATGCACACTATACTCAGACATGCCAAGTTTTTGGCTAAGGAATCCCCTTGTTGGTGTAAAAATACAATTTTATGCCTGTCTGTCTTTCTTTGTGGCATTTTTCATACATTCAGATAAAGAAATAGGAACAAATTATGTACTTTTGACTGCTAGTAACAAAGTGCCTAAAGTACAATTTTAAAATGGGTTCTCTGCTAGGTTGTCTGCTATTTGTAAACACAACATTGGTTCATCCCTTGAGTGAGGTGCCTTTTTATGCTTGAATGATTCATAGGTGAGTGTTAAGTGGCTTAACAAAAAAACATTAATCTGAAAATGGTGAGGTACAAGGAAAATGAGTGAAAAACCAGAGAAATACTTGTGAAAACCTGGAGAACTATCGCTCAAGACCACTTTGAAAGCAACAAACAAGAAAGTCTGGCTCCTTGGAAACAAAATACAGTGGTGTGAAAAAGTGTTTGCCCCCTTCCTCATTTCCTGTTTTTTTGCATGTTTGTCACACTTACGTGTTTCGGAACATCAAACCAAT
>JASGAU010356291.1:0-21364 GCA_030220045.1 Australoheros facetus | reverse complement strand
TGTGTGTGTGTGTGTGTGTGTGTGTGTGTGTGTGTGTGTGTGTGTGTGTGTGTGTGTGTGTGTGTGTGTGTGTGTGTGTGTGTGTGCGTGCGCGTGTGTGTGTGTGTGTAGCAGGAGGATATTTCTGACTGAGACGTTTGTTTCTCATCTCTGTACCTTCTTCTTTCCTTGCAGCTGTTTCTGCCGGTGGAGCTCTGCTGTGTGCAGCTCCGCCCATGAAGACCAGACTGAAACAGTGAGTAGAAATATAGATTTCAGGTGAAGAGCCAGCAAATGTTATGATTTTATACTGTTAAGCTTTTCAGTGGCTGTCCAGCCCCTTATGTTAAATATTAAGAGTCAGATCATCCATCACTGTATGCAAGTGTGTAAATGCACACTTTTTTTTGACTGCACATTGTGGAGTTTGGAACGTGTTACCCTAATGTCGCAGGTGACAGTACAGGTGAGAAAGACCAACGGTACGACCCCCTCTGGGATGTAAATCAGTGAGTGTCCAGTTATTCCAGTGAACAGCGTCATTAACTACATACTGGCCCACTATGAGCTACTGTACTCCAACAGTAATTGGGAACATTTAGTTCTCTGTTCCTCACACCAATCACAAACTGATAAATCAGATTTTGGATACAATATGTAACTGTTTGGCATATTTGAAATTTTTCACCCACATAATCTTGTCCACTTTTTAAAATGTCTTCTTCCTGCTGCGTAACTGCCACACCAACACTCGCTGAATTGTTTTTCGGCTGCCATAAAAGTAAGAAGCCCATTTTCTACATGCGTCATAACCAAACTGCGGCGTCTGCTGATTCACCACATCAAGCCGAAGCATCTCCTGTGATATCTGGTGCGGGAAGAACTGGAGGGGTCACCGCAAGAATGTCTGCTCCTTCCAGGCCACTGGTGGGGAACAGAGACATCATTCAGACACTGTTTGCTTTCCTGTTACATATGGTGAGCGTTAGCCGCCATGTTAGCGTCTCCGTTTTTTGCTTTTATTTTCCAGGTCAGGGGTCAGAGGTGCCACATCTGCCTGACTTGAAGGTGTCTGAACAAGCGCTGTGTTGTCTGAGTTGTTGTAAGACATCAGTGTGCACACAGACATCAGCACCTACATGGTGTTACCAAGTCAAGACAACAACAGTAAACAACAGGCAGGCAGGCAGGCAGGCAGGCCGGCGGGTGAGAGCCACCTTGTGACTGATTGTTTGGAAAAAGAGAGCTTGTGATCCGGAGCCTGCTAAAGGCCAGTTTGAACACCAGAGGGTCAGAGTGTCGGCAGAAGATGAGCTAAAAGAGCTCCTGACAAGCACACTCTTCTTTAATTATGAATACAAAGTTGTTGCTGGACAAAAAACTGCAGTCGTAAATGAACATGATTCACAGTTTGAAACTACACACTACATTCTTTGTTAGGTTCCCCAACAAATACAGAGGAAAAAACTGGGCTTCTTACATAACAGCACAGACTTTGATCACATTTATGATATATGAGAGAATAATATGAACCAAAGTGGCATCCAAGGTACTCACTTGGCATAAACACGGGAGGAAGATTTAAGCATCGGTCCAAGAATTAACATTTATATTGCATAAGGTTTACGTGACTGTAGTGAGACCTGCTATGGTGCACGGTGTGGAGACAGTGGCACTGGAAAAAAAACAAAAACAGGATGCTAAGACTTCCACTGGGAGTGAGCAGGAGGGCTGGGATTAGAAAGGAGTATGTCAGTTTGAAGACAGAGTCAGAGAGGCGAGGCTGAGATGTTTGGGCATGTGCAGAGGGGGGAGAGTGGAGGTACTGGACAAAAGATGTTGAAGCTGCCAGGCAGGAGGAAAAGAGGCGGACCACAGAGGAGGTTCACGGATGTGAAATACTACAGAGTTTCCAAACACTGAGGGAGAATCATGATCTTGAACAGGACTTTTAAGATACCTCCAAATATGTGACTATCATAACCAGAATCATAAGGTTACAGCCCCGTCAACAACGGAAGCCAAATTTGTCATCATTATGAGTTCAGCCTCATTTGCACCATAAACAAAGCCATCAAGAAGTTACATGAAACACTGTCCCAAGCTAGGAATGCTCAACACTCAACATATTAAGGAAAAGTGGGAAAAAGAAGCAGGAATTAGGCTATCATCTGAGGACTGAGAGCAAATATGCAATTTTCAATGGTCCTCAATAACTCTGTGCAGTGGCGAGAACACTGTTATAAAGCGTCATTAGATACTTTAGGACTCCACAACAAGGGGAGGATAAGAATACACACAAAATGTTGGAGACGGTGTGTATCATCAGGGCATATTTTGGGGATGCTCCAAGCTGGACTTATACTGGAGGAAAATGGAAAATTTGACGTATCACGTGAGATTTCAAGAATTCTACCAAATTTGTAATGATTGGACTAAATTCATAACCCCAATCAGACATTTTGCATGACTCACCAAAGTTTTACATCTACATAAAGAGACTGCAACATGTGAACGGTGAGGTCAGAATATGTGTTTCATGTGGCCTCATGAAAAACACTCGTCCCTTGCCCCTCAGCCAGGTCAAGGCGATTGGCATACCAGTTAGCCAGACCTGCAGATCTAAACGATGGAGGTACAGGCAACACATCACATCGTGGATCAGGTGGACCAGGAACATGCTTAATAAGCGAAAGCGCAGAGTTAGCAAAACTCTGGCATTTACCATGTGACACTGAGCAATTATGCTCCCGATGTGGCCGTTTCCTGTTATGCCACGACTCTGTTTTTTCAAGATAGGCTCTTTCTTTGTAGAGCGTGCCTGCTGCCTATGTTTTCATTTCAGACAGCTAGCAACAAGGTGGTCAGAGTTGTGGCAAAAGAAGCAGAGTTTCTTTACCTTTGCCACTCTCAGGCTTTGCAGCAGGGTCATTGAGGTGCACTATGAGAGGGGAGGTCACGTTCTGCAGCATTCATATTGTGGAACAAGATAAACTCATCCGCCAGGGTGGCAGCCTGCTGCAAAGTCACTCAGATGCAGTGCAATACACACAGGCACAGAGTTCTTAAAGTCCTCCACAAGCATGAGCTCACACGATGAAGCCAAATCATTAGCCTTGCTTGCAGAACACCACCTACCAAAGAGTTTTCTCTTCTCTCGGACAAAGTCTCCGTATGTTTGACCAGATGTTTGCTGAAGCCCTCTAAAACGCTGCCTCAGGCACCCATTCATAGATTGTCAGAATGGCAGAGCAGGCTTCCTGGGCCTCACCCTGTCAATCTACACAACAGCACGATAGACCAGATTTCCTGAGGCCGGTGCAATGCGGTCACTATGTGTTCAAATATGGTGAAAAAAACCCTCAACACTCAACTCACAAAAGACCGGAATAAGGTGAATGTTATTACTCACAAAGGCGGCCGTGGATGGCTGTACCCTAACAGAAGTAGGACCAGAACTTATCTGCTGCGGCTTATGCAGCTTGACCTCAGCCCCCATTTCCTTTAGTTCAGCTTCTATCTCGGTCCACCGTCACAAATGAAAAAGCGTGCCAGCCGCACTCTAACTTTATTTAAACAATTGGACACACAAACTAAGGCAAACTCAACCACAGGCCAGCAACTAGTAAACAGCTTAAGGCTAAAGCAAACAACTTAAGACAACACACAGTGATATATACGGAGATACCATGAAACAACCAACACAGACTTGCCCAGTAGTGATGTTCGATACCACAGATTTCATTTCCGATCCAATACTGAGTAGAATTCAAGCTGGTATCGTGATAACGATCTGATACCGATACTTTGTGCAAAAATCTTAAATGAAATAAAATCACAGGGCAAAACAAATGTTGGGGCTATTCAACACTGATCGTTTAGTCTTATTTAGACTGAACTATATGTGCAGTCTCTCCAAATATCCTACAATACCAGAATACAACCGCTTGATGTTATAACACTGGGTGACTCAAATTAAATCGCCAGTAAAACATTTTAATTAATAAATGCCGCAATAATTGCGTGTTTGTCGATATACCTATATTTTAAAATGATCATTTAACAAATAACACAAAGATAATAAATAAGATATATTTTATTGGTAAAATGTTATTTTTTTATTCATCTTTTCTAGTATTTTTTTTTATATTTCACCATAGCAGTTTTTATCACAATTGCTCTGTATTATTTAATGACACCTATGTAAATTACTTTTAATTATCTTACACTTTAGGCAAGCTTACTTGAATAAATCTAGGCTTTTTTTCTTTTTTTTTTACCTCTGTGAGATTATCTCATGTAGGCGTGTTACAAATATTACTCCAAGCTGAAATCATGCAGCTATGTGTTGAAGCATATGTTTATTTCATTACTTGTACTATCTTAATTAATCGGTCTGACTCAAACAGCGACCGTGCTTATCGCCCCTTCAAGCTCGACATTTCCTCTCTGTACCTGGATACTTCCTGCCTGCAACACCAAAGGACTCCACCTGTCCTGCCCTAACAGCAGCACCTGACATCTGGCTCTATGTTCGAGTGAGTGAGCAGCAGCAGCAGCATCATATCCTTACGCATTACACACTTACCAGGCGGAAGAAGAAGTAGTTCCCATCAACCCCGTCTCATTTAGACAAGATCTCAATAATTTAGTTACTTTCTAACGTGTTCTTGTTAAGATACATTACCTCAAATGACTGAAGTATTGAAAGTATTGATACTTGGATTTGAGAATCGATTTTAAAGCAGAAAGGTCTGGGATCGGAAGGATTGATATTTCAGTATCAATCCACACATCATTATTACCCAGTTCCTAATCACACCAGAATGTGCCTACATGTCATCTGGAGCTTACTGGGCTCGAAAGGCAAAAACTTCAGTGCCTACCACCAACAGAGAACCAATCCCCACCCAAGATCACTCTGAAAATATATTTTAAAAAAGGACAACAACAAAAGGGTGTCCGGTGGAAGAACTTAAAAAGCTCAGCTGGACACTCACCCGACTTAACTGGGAAGTCGTATCGTCTGCAGTTAACAGCACATCAAACGCCCACAATGTGTACCTAATAAAATGTCCAGTGAGTGTAATGTCTATGCAGGGGAAACATTTCCTGCAGTTTTATAGCAAAGTTACATTTATATCATCCACTCAGACAATTCATAATTCAGATAACGTTCAACAGAGGGGATATCCATAATGTGGTCATTTCAGGCACAGAAGCCCCACCCACCTGCAGTTCAAAACATCTGTTTGTTAGTGGCAGCCAATGAGAAGAAAGTTGCTTGAAATGAAAGCTAAGGAAACTGTTTCAGTCAGAGTCGATAATCTGGAGATCGGGAGAAGCAGCCGCTCGTATGTCAGCTGCCGACATGCCTCCAGCCCACCGGCCTTCACAATGTCATGAAGGCTTCTTGAACATCATTAGAAAAACGGTGCGACCACAGTGAAAGTCAGCACATACCCAGACTGTGGACCAGTGAATATAAAGGCCAATTAGGTCAGCTAAAGAGCTGACCCAGATTTAGACACACTTTAGCAATAATTTCAGTCCCATGTGGTTTGTTGCTGTGTTTACGCTGAAATAACTGACCTGAAATGATTCATGTAAAAACTGTGATTATCTGGAAAGTTGTTAAAGGCTCGCACAATTTTCCAGAATACAAAGGAGGCAATGAGTCCCAAGTTACCGCAGCCTATAGGCCACATTTCTAAGAAGTCTGGCCAGCTGAGGGCATTAAGTGTCCACACATCACCTGACTGCACCTTTGCACTTGTTGCATACTGTGCCCTTCTGTCTCTGCACTCATTTAATGTCAAATTAGCCACAAAAAAAGATGTCCTCAAAAATATTAAAACACTGGCGTTATCGTTCAGTGCTACCTTCACCAATCAGAGGGAGCAACTAAAGATCATGATTAACCCAAACTTTCCTGCTTTCACTGTCAAACTAAACATATTCCATAAAGTCAGTGTCAGCAAAGGAGGAAATATATATACACTGCAGAGGTTAAACATAATAAGCAGTGAATGCCTTCCCTGCACCAGCCTAAATAAAGGTTGCAAGAAGGTGTTATACAAGGGTGGATGAGAAGTAATGCACAAAAGGTGACCTAATTTTCCAGCTTCTGTTACAGCTCCAGTGCAGACTAAAAAGGTCATCGGTGCAGCAGGGTGACATAAAGCGAGGCTGCAAAGAGGGGGTTTACCCACATGTGATATTTATCACCACACTGCTCGGTGGGTAGGTTTTAAAAAGAAGGTCAAAGCTGATATTTGGCCTAAATAGTATCACCCACTGCACATATAAAAAGATTCATCTTGAGCAGAAATGATCAATCCGCCAACAGAAGATGAAATAAGTAACGCCTGCAGAAAGGTTAGGCACCGGGCATCCGGCTCCATTAACACCGAGGAGACACCAGAGCACCGACGGGCCTGTTCAGAAAAATCGTCTGCAGCAGGGCACCATGTTTATGGTTTTCTAGTTTCTGATCAGTTTTTATTTCTCAACACGTTTCTCAGACCACCACCCAATATCAGGTTTATGCCACAGCGTGGTAATTACCAAAATAACTGTTTATGTTTCTGCAATTGTTAATCAATCAAAATATGTTTAAGGCTAAAATATCATCACTGTTATCCATGAATTTATGGCAGATTTAAGGTTTTACAAAAAAGAGCAGAAGAACAACAAACTGTAAAACACATTCATATTTTTTTAAACAACATGCCAAATTACAGTTATTTACTTGCATTCCTGATGTAGTATGGGTGCATTGTGCAGTAATATTCCTGACAGTGAGAACCTTCCAGGTAAAGAGCCAGTTGAATGTTACGCTTCATTATTTTCTGACTTCTCTGAGTCCACACTTGGGTATAAAAATGTGAATTCAGTTTGTTATTTGCCTGATAAATAACAAATAAACTTAAATAATAAATGTAATTTTAAACAAGCTTTTCTAAAACATTCATTTTCTTGTTTTTATGGTCTAATAAATTTGTTGAACGCCGTTTCATTTTGAGTTTGTATTTTCAAATCAGTTGTGTTTCAGTTCCCAGAATTAACTGTTTTGGTTTAGGATATTATTGTCATACCGATCGTGTGTGTTGCTTACCCTTCAAAAATGTGAAATGTGAGATTCGTTTTCCTGCATTTTTAGTACCCCTTGTACACTTTGGCTGTATTTATCTGAAGTGGAAACAACAGTCAAGATTTCAGGCTGCTAATGCTATGATAATATATGCTGATGATATGCAGCCTCTTTCTCACGCCTGTTTGGCTTACCCTAATCGTGTGATCGGCTATACTTACTTGAGCATTTTTGACTGAAATGGAGAAAGTGGGGATCCTCCATATGTATCAGCTGACCTCGGTCCCTGAACAGCTGGCAGCAGCTGATAGTGAGAAACTTCCAGGTAAAGATCCAGTCTGTTTATAGGAACATCAGTTCTGGGCTGCAGCCTGATTGATTAGCCTGTGATGCTGGCTTCTGATTGGCTGACCATTGTCTAACATGTTGGTCAGGAATGACTCACGGCCATAAATAGTACAGACTGTGACTCATCATTGAGCAATACTAAAGCCATACCTACTGCTCAGCAATGTTGCTCAAATGTAAACAACATGGCTACCTTATGATTATAGTGATGTTATACATAATGCATTGTTAGCAGCAGATTATGTAGCATGGGTGCATTATGTAGTAATATTCCTGCACACACGAGTATAATATGATGTAAATACCTTGTAAGTATGCATTATGTCTGGTTTATTGTTGTTATATAACTAGAAAGACATTATGTAATATGCAGCCTTGTACATGAATGCAGTTATGTACAAACCATGGAAATGTTTTGTTTTGATTTAATGAATATTGTTAATATTTTTGCTGGAATGTGTTTTCTACCTTTACTAACCCAGGGGTGACTAAAAGTATTTGGATAAAAATTTGGGGCAACGCCTCCAAATGAGGGCAAAATAGTTTTGCACAAGGTAATCAGATCTGTTAAGAAACAGGGTTGTAACGTTATCCTGACGTCTACATTTATTATATATTTTCATTAATCGTGGGAGGAGATCCCCATTGGTGATGGGTCTTGTTAGTTAATCTTTGAATTTTTTTGATATTATTATAATATGGAGCCTATTTGTCAGGTGAAGATTCAAGATGTTCAGAACAGATATTCCAATAAAAACCCAAAGGTTTATGAAGGCTGTTGATTCTGAGTCATGTTGTCATCCTAAAGTCTCAGTACACACAAACACCAGAGCGGCAGCTGCCTGATTGTGGTGACAAATTTGACCAAATTTTTAGCCAACATTCGCACACCGGATACTTTGACACGTAGACTAGATCGAACCACTGACCTTCCACTTGGTTGAAGACCCAGTTCATCGCTTAAGCCACGGCTGCCCCATTTGACAGTATCCATTTTCTAAGCTTGTTCTACCAGAGGTTCAAGTCTGTGTCATCTTAGAAAGCTCACAGTTTGGTTCTCAGTCAACACTGGAATACAACCAGCATACATTTTGTCTGCAGTCCTCATTGTGGTACCCACATACTTGGTTATGTGTAAAATCACAGCCAATGCACAAAGTAGCGTATAGTGCACCATATACTGGACCAGTGTCAAACCCTGAAATTGACTGCAGACACAGCAATGGTCTTATGTAATCCAGAAAGACCTGGATTACATAAGACCAGTCACAGGATAAGAAGTAACCAAAGCAGTTAAGAAGAAGAGAAAAACTAGCGTCTCACCATCATACACAGTTACATCAAGCTCTAACTTAAAATCAAATACACAGACATAAACACCTTCTGTTTTCTCTGGTCTTACATACTCTCATCATTTATTCCTCTGGGAAAAAGTCTCAATGAAATTAAAAATCTTTTTTCCAACAGTGACTTGACCAAAAGGGCAGGAGAGACTGTAACAAATCTAAACATAAATGAATAAAAGTGAGACACAGTACAGTGGATACAGTATCCAGGTCTTACACAATAAGATATCAAGAACAAGAGCAACTTCCAGGCCAATCACATTGGCCAAGAGGATCATTTTCTCAGTCCTTTAAAATGGACTGAAACTCCCCACCACCACCCCACAGTTCTAATGGCTTCAGGTCCTTCGGTAGGTTATTCCAGGAAACAGGGACTGCAGATTTAAAAGCCTTCTTACCTAATTCTGTTCGGACTCTGGGGGCAAACATTTGTATAATGCTGTACAAAGTCTGGTTTTTAACCATATTCACTGTGTACACAGAACCAGAGCAAAAACCAACCAAAGGGAAAGTGTCCAGGCGTACAAAGACAACCACTGAGCAAGAGCACACAGAGAACAGAGTTGTGAGATGATAATGAATCAGACACAGGCACACACAATTATTTCACAGACTGCACAGTTGCAAGCAGGGAATGAATCTAATAAAGATAATTGGATTTCATGCATTAATGGAAAGACAAGATAAAAACTGCCTTGATTGGTAAACTAGTGACCTGAGATCATCGTCCATCGGCATGACCTTAACACAGGAAGTAATGCGCTACCTTAAAGAGTGCATGCTAATTAACCTAAGTGGTTAAAATCACCTATACACCAACTACATGTCATTTCTATAAATAACAAGACCCGTCCCCGATAGGTATGTCCTCCTGTGATTATTGACAATCTAAAATAAATGTAGGGGTCAGGATAACATTACAGCCCTGTTTCATGACAGAAAACCCCTCAGAAGACATCTGATTACCTTCTTTTGCTCTAATTTGGAGGCTTCGCCCTGAACTTTTAGTTAAATAATTTTAGTCAGCCCTGGATTAGCAGAGATACAATACATACGCCAGCAAAAATGTGTTTTCAGTACTAACAATATTCATTAATATTGTTCAATGATGAGTCATAGACTGTAGAATTTACTATTTATGGTCATGAGTCATGTTAAACAACATGATAGACAATGCT
The DNA here is from genome assembly GCA_030220045.1 of Australoheros facetus. NCBI lineage: Eukaryota > Metazoa > Chordata > Actinopteri > Cichliformes > Cichlidae > Australoheros > Australoheros facetus. The sequence goes on along the minus strand of JASGAU010356291.1, from coordinate 11,420 downwards.
CAGCCAGTCAGAAGTCAGCTGGCTACACAAGGCTGGTGTTCCTATAAACAGACTGGCTTTTTATTAGAAAGATGGGATTCCCAGTTTCTCACCATCTAGCTGCTGCCAGCTGTACAAAGGGCACGAGACATCCAGCTTTGAAGAGTAAAGAACACCTATGCCTAATTTCATGGCTCTACTCCTTGTGGTTTTGGAGTCTGTAGACCGGAAAGGTAAAACCTCACGGACAGACCCCCGGATGGAAGGACGGTATGACGATAATATCCATCAATAACTGCTGAATTGTTCACTGGGGTTTCTCTAATTGAACGGTCAGTTAGCAGTGAGAGCAGGAAGAAGGATCTTTTCTTTATTCTTTAAAAAAGAGAATCTTTGAAATATACAGAGTCTGAAATCACGAGGGTGGTTTGCCTCATGTGTTCACAGATTGGTCAAATGCACACTGTTAACAAGCCGACGAGATCATTTTAATTTTACAGGCTCATACATGATTCATGATCACATAAATTCACTCTGATATTGTCTCTCCATTTTAAACCGCCCTCTCTGTTTTTTTTACCCCCTCAGAGAAACATTGTGACCTGCGAGAGCTCCAGTTAAAATCGAATTAACCTCAGGCGCATGGTTCATTAGTGAAAGGCCCGCCCGGTGCCACAGGCAATTAGCTTTTACGGTCCGAGTCTGCACAGTCAGTGCTGTGTTTTGTGCTGTCAACAGACACACACACATGCAGGATGCAGCCTATTAGCACCAAAAAACAGAAAGATAAATAAATAAAATCGAATACATCACATCCTCCTGGTTTTCAAAGCTTTCTGTCTTTGTGCAGGGAAGCCTCACTCGTGATCGGAGCAGCCATCTTTGAAGCCCGTCTGTGTTAGTGACAGCAGATGGAGTGAGAGTGAGACAACTCGGATGTTGACCCACCTCTGCAGTCGTGCCGAACCAGTGCGAATGATGGGCATCAGTTATGTGCAATACCCGCTATCCTGCCCTTAAAGCTTTGCATAATATTTTCACTATGTGATAATAAATTATAAAAACTCCAACTGCATCATCTTGGACTGACACTGGGCTAAAGGTAAGGCTCCTCCTTGAACAGATCACCACGCGCAAACAAGTTCCAGTATCTCCCCACACAGTTTACAGTTGTGCTGGTAGAGTTAGTGATTCACTTATTTCTAACCTGTTTGAGCCAACATGACTGGTTTACTACTGGACAATCCCCTCACTTTTATTTTGAAAGTTCAGCTGCTGCAAACCAGCTTGCACTGGTCATTCTGACTACCCACGGGCAGTCATTCATACTCCAACTCCACCATGAGGAACTGCAGCTGGTGACAGCAGTCTTCTTCTGCTCTGGAGCTCCACTGCAAGCCAGAGGGCCACTCTAACCAGAACGCGTAGAAGACAGAGAACTGCAGTCCAAGTCAAGATGGCCACTTTGACTGACAGCTGTCCCGTGGTCACTTGAAAATCCGAACACAGTGGCAAGTAAAACAGAAATGTTCAATCTTCAACATGCAGAGTGCAAAACCAATCAGTGATGTCACGCGGCTGCAGCCATCTTTTGCACTCCATCCTGGACAACACCTGGATCTCTCTCAGCCCCTCAGCTGTTTCAGAGTGTCTCACTCACAAACACAGACAGGCTTCAAAGATGTGAAAAAAACAAGACCCCACTTGGGTACCAAAAAAAAGAAAATTCTACGTTTTCTTTAGTTTTCTACCTAAAATTAGGCTGAAAATTAGTTGCAGCCTAAACAGCTAAACAGAAAATGAGGCCACTGTGAAGATGGACTTTGTTGAAGCCTGTTTGGATAGAGTGAAATTGAATGAAATGAATATAATGATGAAAATCAGACCAATCTCCTCCTTTAAACAGCTTCAGAGAGGTACTAACTGCTGCCACAGAGGCTGAACTGAACTCAGCACCGGCTGCTCAGAGGTGCCGGGTCCCATCATGCAGGGTTTTTTCCTGCCAGTGGTTTACATTTTCTAAAAGGCGCTGGACACATCAGCACGTAGAGGTCAGAGGTCAGCAGTGTTCATGTAAACCTCCCAGAGTGATGTGGACCTGAGGACAGAAACAGTCACCACGCTGCTTAATGAGACCTGAAGTCTGAAGCAGAATTATTATAGTTTTGTATTTTTCCTGTATTCTGAGTTCAGCTTCACGTGTTTTGCTCGTTTTAGTTTATGTGAAAATGTTTTGTGACGTTTTTATTAGTTCCAGTACTGTTTTTATGGGTTATTACTCTAATACCACATGTATTTATTCACAATCCATTTAAAGGGTTAAAAAAAGTGATAAATACACAAAGTGAATTAAAATAAAGTGAAAATAAGCAAGTGGGTTCATCCTGTTCAGAGCGTGACTTTCAACACCAGCATTCACCTCCTTATTATCAGAAGCTGCAGAGCATTCACTGAGGAGTCACTGCTTTGTTGCTGTGATGACTTTACCAGCACATCAGTGACGCTTTCTGACAGGAGTGAGCAGCAATCCCGCCGCTGCGCACGGAGAGCCTACGAGACGCCGCCGCGCACGAGCTGAAGCCAATTATCAGCTACAGTTTTTCCTTCGGTTACTTAAAGCTCCGGCTCGGAATCGCATTTCAGTCACAGGACACATTAGCTCCTCTGCAGCTAATGTCTCTGCTCAGGCGTTTGTTCAGCATTCAGTTTTCATGAAAAACAACATTATGACAGGATGAAAGATCTGCACTACAGTCCAATTATTGGGACGTCTGGATTTGGTTAGTTTTGAATGTCATTCACAGAAGGCCCAGACAAGTGGGGATCAAATCATAGATGTGGTATATGCCTGATTGTTTTTATTTATAATACAAAGATTTTACTAATCAGTCTACATTCCTGCCCTCAGCTATAGCCATGAGCTTTGGATAGTGGCCAAGAGATCAATGAGATCAAGTGGCAGAAATCTGATTTCTATGGAAGGTGTCTCCTGAAGCTCAGCCAGGAGCTCAGAGCGGACCCTCTGCTCCTCCGCAACAAAAGGAGCCAGCTGAGATGGTTGGTATTTCAGAAACTGCTGAATTTACTGGGATTTTCCCACACAACCATCTGTAGGGTTTACAGGGAATGGTCTGAAAGAGAGAAAATATCCGGTGAGCAGCAGTTCTCTGGAAGAAAAGGCCTTGTTCCTATCAGAGGTCAGAGGAGAACGGCCAGATTGCTTCAAGAGGATAGGAAGGAAACAGCTAAAAAATAAACCCACTTCTTACAACCAAGTTATGCAGAAGAGCATCTATTCACACTGAACCTTGAAACAGATGGACTACAGCAGCAGAAGGCCACACCAAGTGCCATTCCTCTGAGGACAGAAAACTGAGGCTACAGTTCACATGAAATGCTATCAGAGGAAGCTGCGCTGCTCACCAAAACTGGACAACGGGAGAAAAACACCGGCTGGTCTGAAAAGTCTCGATTTCTGCACCAACATTCAGATGGTGAGGTCAGAATTGGGTGTAAACAACATGAGAGCGTGTGGTGTGCGGCATCCTGTGGTGGTGGTCTAACGTTAGTGCGAGGGATATTTTCTTGGCACACCTTGAGCTCCTCAGTACCAGCTGAGCATCGATTGAACACCACACACCTGAGTGTGGCTGCTGACCACGTCCATCTCTTTATGACCACAGTGCTCCATCTCCTGATGGAGGGTAACAGCAGCAGGATAACACGTCATGTCACAAAACTCAAACCATCTCAAACTGGTTTCTTGAACATGACACCGAGTTCACTGTATTTAAGCGACGAGATCTTAAGTCACCCAAGTTCAATCTAAGAGAGCACATTTGGGATGTGGGAGAACAGCAGATTAACAGCGTGGATGTGCATCCAACAAATCTGCAGCAACTGTGATGCTATCATGTTGATATGGACCAAAATCTCTGAGGAACATTTCCTGTCATGGATCAGCTGTGTGGCAGGCAGGAAGGAGGACCCCCAACACAGGAAACACAAAACTGAAGGTAAAATATTAATTCCGCTTTATTTTAGCGAGGCCGAACAGAAGACCGGGCCGGACAAAACCAGCGGCAGATACAGGACAACAGAAATAACTTGACTAGAACTCTAAACGCTAAGGCAAAAACAGGGTGCGCACAGCAGGAGAACAAAGAACGAGGCGAGGATGAGACGACAACACCACAACAGGCACTGAAAACACTGGACTTTAAATACACGGGGAACTGATGAGGGAAGAGGAAACAGGTTGGAGCACAGGTGACGCTGATTACCAAGACGAGACCAGGGGAAACAAAACTGAACACAGACAGAGACCAGACAACTATCAAAATGAAACAGGAAGCAAGACGATGGAACAGAGACGCAAACCCGACACAGAATACTGGGAGAACACAAGGAACTAGAAATAACTAAATAAACCCCATAACCAAAAGAAACCCAGAACAAAACAGACAAGATAAAGCAAAAACAAAAACACACGGGGTCCAAAATACCCCGGACCATGACATTTCCAGCAAAATGTTGAATGCATGCCACAAAGAATTAGGGCAGTTCTGAGGGTAAAAGTACAGGAAGGTGTACCTATTAAAGTGACCCGAGAGAGTGTTTTTTACCTCAGTGATGCCAACAAAAATCAAATGAAAAATAAAGAATAAAAACGTTGATCTGGCACTAACGGAGGCCCACTAGAGAATGAGTTTTCACACAAGAGCAGCAGTAAGAAATGTAGAAGAGTGGAAGCCACACCTTTCTTAAAACCTCGTGTTTAATGGGATAAACATGAAGATTATACTCCGAAGCAAATTTCTAAAAACTTTTGAGCATTCTTGGACAAAACATTCCACGAACTGGACAAAGAAAAGAGCTGAAACTTCCCAGTCTGGACTGTTGTTTGATATGAAAGCATCCACTGAATGCATTTAACTTAATATAATCATGACTTGGAAATTCTCCAACACCACAGCTGCTCACCGAACCAACATAATAACTTAATAATCATAATTACATTGCATTGTTTAAGTGGAGGCCTGCAGATTCGACAGCTCCCCGTGGGCTAAACACGCTTTTCCAAACAGGCGTTTCAGCTAATGGCTCCCTGGAAAGATCGGCGTGTTAAAGCCTGATAAATGAGCGCCTCAGCACACACAAACACACACAAACACGCACACACACACAGAGCTGGCAGAGAAGCACTCAGTTTAGGTTTGATTGAATTCGCCACCTGCTGAATTCATCTCAGGGTTGTGATTGAGAACAAAAGCTGCACTGTGAAACAATCACAGCTGATTTCTCCTTCGCAGCTTAGAGTTCAGTTTCTCCAGACAACAGCTCAGAAACACCTCTGCACCCCCCATGAGTGATTTTTTTTTCAATTAGCGCAGCTGAAGTGTGCAGCGAGGGGAGGGAGGGAAGTGCAAGTGCATATAATTGATAGCAGGTCTGCTTTTTTAAGACTTCTTAGCAAGAAATACACGTGTGGGTATCTGTTCATGAAGGTCGAGTGTGGACACCTGTCCATCTCTGTGCTTTCAGTAGCCGCAGTTAGCAGTCAAAATCTGCCAGGGTTCCTGCAAAAAGACCCAAATCAATGCTTTTTTAAGACCTTTTACAGACTTCAATTAAAGGAAATGCTCGTTAAGTGATGATGTATCGACCCCATTTCTTTCGTGGCTGAGCCAGAAACTATTTCATCACCATTTGCAGCTTCTTGAGCTTTTTATTAGCACATCTTTAAGCTAACTCACTTCTTTTCTTAGAAACACTTTAATCAGAACATCATTTAGCTTTAACCTTAATTTTCTGCTAATCTCTAATTCAGCCGAACATCATAAATCCAATTTTTCATTGAAGCCTAAACATTAAACTTTACTGAAACACTTCTTCTTAATAAATAAACGTGTGACCGCAAAAGCAACAACGTTGAGCAAGTGAATAAAAAAAGAAAGCTCTTTAACACTGATATACCTGTTACCTGCCCCTACCGGTTATTACAGTTAACAAAAACGAACAAAATAACGAAAACAACAACTGAATTAAAACGAACTGAAATTTGAGATAATTTTCGTTATTTTATTTAAAAGCCGTGTGGATTGATATGAAATCATTTTTTCTGCTCTAGCATTTTAAGCTGGAAGTGCCGCAGCATCATGTGGTGAGAACATCAGGATGCAGCTGGATTTGACCTTTGACTCCTTCAAAGAGTTTGTTTTTGTCAAACACCACATGTAGGTGTTTAATCTGCTGCACTGATGCTGAACTTTATTGTAGAGTTTATTGTAGTTTATTTTAGAGTTTATCAGGTTTTGGAGTTTGTTTTTCTTTATGTTTCTCCCGGTTGATGTTCATGTGTGTCCTTAATATTACACACATTTAGCACGTAGTGCTGCTGTCTTGTTAACAGTTCGGTGTTGAATATATTTCTTCAAACGAGTGTCGAGTTTTTATTACACAATAGTCACTCTTGCACCTCACAAACTATGAAAAAAACGAAAGCTAATACTAAAACAAACAAAAACTAAACTAAGCATTAAACCAAAAACGAGCAAAACCGCTCTGAAAACTAACTAAAACTAACTGAATATATTGACTGAGGCTCAGGGTCATAAATATACTGAGTTAATAAGTGAAAACATCATCACTCCTGGGCTGTTCCTGCAGAACATAAAGAGAAACAGGAAAGGACCGTGATGACGGAAAGAAGGATTCATTTCTCCATAAGTGCTGCAGTGACTACGGAGAGACCGAGGTCCCAGAGTGAAACATATCGTTAACTCCAAAGGTCAAATGTTACAGTACCTTACACCACATTTAGTGTTCTGTCAATTGAAAACAGGTGTGTGCTAAAGCTGAACAGTCCTGGAGATAAGTCGGGGCCTAAAGAGATTGTAGGTCCCCCTCAGGCCGAGTCTTGCTTGTAATGTATACTTGAGCAGAGGTTCCCAGGCGCTCTGGTCTGACCTACTTCCACAGTCCTGGCAGCTGAACTCAAGAACCTCTTCATCAACACCACCCATCACTCTCGAGACGGGCCAATCCGAATTAAACTGAAAGCTATTTAGTGATGCTTACTGCATAAAAATGTATATTATTATGGAAAAAACTGAAAATCTAAATGTTTAGATCAGTTTGGCCAAGCTTGCTTCTTTAAGGTCCTTTGAAAGTGTCCAGTTTTACAATGAAAGCTGCAGTTCCTCCAATGGCCACATGAGGCTTGTTCCAAAAATGAGACCCCCCCATCCCCAACCAACAGACTCCCTTATTAAAATGTCCAAGTTTTCAGAAGAAATCACAAGTTTGCACTCTGATACAAAAACTGCTTCGGTCTCTTTGGATAGTTTCCCCCTTTATAACAACTGTGAGGTGATATGTTAGGGATATGGCTGCTTTCAGAAATTATCAGACAAATCATACGGCTTGCTGAGAGTGCAGCCCATCCAACAGGTCTGTGTTCCTGTTCTGGTGAATAAAGCTCTAGTATTTTATTAGCATATTACTTTGCACTAATTAGCAGGTATCCATGTGCATGCACTGCATCAATACAGTTTATGAATGCAGCTCGCTAACAAGCTTTCTAGCACTCCACCTTCACATCCACATGTGGTTATTTCTAAAGTCCAGCCTTTCTGAAGGCTGGAAAAAAAGCCATCAAAAATGCTGACCAAGTTAACAGACTTAACAGTATCACAGCCATGTGATTAAGGCACAGGAGAGCCTGATGGATTATAACTATTACATTAATTTTTAGATGTGTGTCAGAGTTTAGTTTTTATTCAGCTACAGCCACATTCATGTAAAACAATCTGAGACCAAGTAAAGAATAAATATGAAACAGAATTCCAATGTGGGCTTAGCCTATGTGCAAACTTAAACCTACAGTAAAAATTTTAGGTTATTTAATAGGGAAAAAAATGTACTCATAAATATGCACTGATTAATATGTAATTACATCTTCCAACAATTGATGCAATCGTATAAACTTAATCCATTAAAAATACACAGCAGGGGGCGCCAGTTTGTGGAACCCACCATGTTGCCCCACCATCTCGAACACAGCAGCCAAGCTGGAGCTCGCCCTTCCACCTGATGGATGTGGATAAAGACGGGTACGCCTTACACTTTTAATTTAGTGATCACTAATAGTATATGAGCATTTAACATTTGCCCATTTCATCTTCTCTCTGCAGTACAGATGCATTTGGAGTGCAAACTCTCGTCTTTAATTCAAGTGGTTTAACAAAAATATTGCATTAATGAGGGCTGTGCCATATATCAGCCACGATAATAAATGTTTCCATGATATAAAAGTGTTACATTGTGATACCATTGCTATAACAACATCACGCATTTACATTCCCTAGTGAGTGCAACAGTGAGATGAGCCCAGGCATGTCTGAGAGCGAGAGCTGCCCGTCAGGCCCCAATAAAGATTCAGCACCTGAAAAGGAGCTACGTCAACCAGCACAACCAGGCTGTGAAGGAAGAGGCAGTCACAGCCGGTGATGATCACCCAAAAGGAAGCAAATGACTGAACCAAGCATCACAGCTGCACCCATACAGTGTGACAGTAACAGCAGTGGATGGAAATCAGTGATGAGGTTACATGGTGGAAAAACAGAGCTTTGAGCAGCTCGACTCAAGATACAAAATCCCAGCTATCAAATATTTTTCAGTTTTATTGTGTAACAATATTGTGCAGGGGTCTTACTTTAGTTACTTTAGTTGTTGTTCAACTGAAATGTGAATCAGTTATCTTATACTTACAATTTCCAGGAAAACACTGCAGAGGCTCCGCTTGTGCTTACATTTGACTCCATCTGACTGCGTCACTAATGCTGTGCTCTACATTCACACTGTGTCATCAGTGAAAGCGGCTCACTTCTAAATGCTGCAAACTGGAAACATCAATAAAACCTTATCCAGAATTTTTTTTTTTTTATATCATCAGAAATATTGTTGCACATTTTCTTGAAATCTCGTGATATAATTTTGAGGATATATCTCCCACCCCTACCATTAACCAATTAGAAGTTCAAGACATTTTCCCAATGTGATTGGCCAATTAACTCAAAAGCTACTTCATGTATTTGTGTGCTATTCCTATTTTTCAGCCTAATTATTAATTATTAGTAATTAGCAATTATGCAGATGTTTAGAACTCAACTGTATGTGCTGTATTTTAATTATAATAACCCAAAGAAAGGTCTCTAATCTGATTGATAATATAGAAACGCAGTAATATATGGAAACAGCATCTGATAAGGAAACAAAACGCTAGTTTAAAAATCAGCTTTAACTACATAATTATCCTGTAGACGGTGGCAGCACAGAAAGCGTGAGTAGCCTTTCTAAACTCTGATTGGCTGAGCAGCCTTCAGCCCACACTCAGCAGGATCTATGTAGTAGCAGCAAAGCGGAAATAGTCCGATTAATAACATGAATCTGGTACACTTACCTTTAATACTGGATAACATGGACTTTGCTGCGACTTGACATAAAATCCACTTCGTGAGGTGGTTTGAACGCCATTCAGCGCTTCTTCAGCTTATTCCATATTTAAAAAATAAAAACGTCTTTCCTGGGATCCACTTCTCATTATTTGCCTCGTTTAGTCGCTGATTGGCTTCAATCAAAAACAGCGTGACACCTGCGTCAAAGACTCCGCCCCCTACATGACCTTTAACCTTTAGTGAGAACTAGTCCCCCGAAAGTCAAAACAAGTGGAGAAATGTTTTAAGTAGAAAAAAAATGATGAAAATGAAAACTTTCTGATTTAGTAACAATAAAGGTACGTTAGAAAAGCTGAAATTTTAACTTTAATAAAAAATGATTAATCACCTAATGACTTCAGTTTGGCTTGTAGATGCTGCAGGACTGTTTAACAGCACAAAATTAGCCCCTAACCCTATTAAATATATTTTATAGTGCCTGACCTATTATTTTTGTTAATATTTTTGGACTCTATTAGAGTATCTTTGCATGATTTACAGTTCAAAATAATCTGTTACTGAGCCTTAGTGCAGCTGCTCAGTTCCTCCTCTTACTTTTTAGCCTTTCTTCCTCACTTTAAACTCATTTTCTTGTTACTGGCTTCCTCTCATAAACAAAAAATGAACAGCAGGTGGGTGGAGCTTCTGTGCCTGAAATGACCATGTAGGGATATCCGCTCTCTCTGACATCACACAGAGCCAAAAATTGGAGGAAAAAAAATACTGTGAAACGGAGCATTTAGAGCAGCTTTGGGCTCACAGAGAGTATTTGTACATACACTAAATTTGTTATTTCAAACTTCGGCCATGTTTGATATGAGTATCTGCCTTATTATCTGCACTTATTGGACCTTTACATTATAGTCTTCTTCATGTTTTATGTCCTAGTTTCTAATTCACATATTTTAAATCCAGTTGATCCATCTTATTTGGACAGTAGTGATTCATCTGACTGAGTCATAACAGATTTGTTGCAGACTCCTCAGGGCCGTCTCCCACCTGCTGTTTCACCCAAAATCCACTTTTTTACATTCATAATAAATGGAGTAAAAACAACATCTTAAAAATGTCTCTCCAGGACTCTGAGATAATGTTATAAGGTATTAATGTGTGCTGACTTTGGAATATGAGTCCAGTACTGTATAGCTGACCACATGTTTTCACTGGAGGATGAATTGTTGATGTAAAGTGGCTCGTTATTTTGCCATTAATTTTGTTAGTTGAGTCACATTTAATCATTTAATTGAATTTAATATGAGCCTGAGGGGACTGTGAGGACATGTCAGACTGGGACAGGAGGGATGATGAGCCGTCAGCAGCTGCAGGGGCCCCGCTTTGAATCTGCCTCAGACAGCTCCTGTGAGCCGGAGGACCTGAGATGAACCCACTGTAGGCAGGCAGGCACGAGGAGTCCATTCAAATCTAAATTAGCAAATAATTCTTCCTTACCAGCTATGTTGTTTGCCAACTTTGAAAAACCAGATGCCTATAGGAATTTGAGCTTTATCTTAAAACATGAAATAAGAATCCTGAATCAGATCAGGAGTTTCCTGGCAAATACGTCAGTACAGACGCTGGTTTGCTTTAACCACAGTTTTTCGCCCCCTTGGCAGGATGTAGTTTATTACAATTGGAGGGAAAAGGGTTTGGTATCAATTAAGGATATGTATATTAGCAACAAGTTTGCATCATTCAGCCTACTGAAACGTAAATACAATCTGCCTCATGCCCATTTTTTTTTTATATCTTCAGGTCAGGCACTACATTCAGTCAAAAATTGAGAATTTTGACACTCTGCCACTGGAGCATGGCATTTATGACATCCTAAGGAGCCCCCCTGATTCTATGGGAACCCCCCCAGCAGCCTAGGCCTATAGCAGCATAACTAAGGGATGGTTCAGGGTCACCTGATCCAGCCCTAACTATAAGCTTGATCAAAAAGGA